>PVJS01019689.1:0-33439 GCA_004027185.1 Glis glis
TGACTAAAAAGTACAGTATAGTAAATACATAAGCCAGTAATATAATCATTTATCACTATCAAGTATCGTGGATCATGTATAACTGTGCTGTACTTATATATAACTATTAGCACAGGAGGTTGGTTTATACCAGGACCACCACAAACACCTGAGTTATATGTTGTACTATAATGACAAAATGGCTGCAATGACTCGTCATAGGATTTTCAGCTCCACTATAATTTTAGGTGACTGGTCTGGTATGTGTAGCCCATCATTGACTGAAACATTGTTACTCAATGCATGATTATACAATTAATACTTTAATATTGATTTTGTATCCTGAAACCTTGCTGAAATTATTAGTTCCAATAACATTTTAATGGATTCCTTAGGATTTTCTATATAGAAAATCAGGCCATCTGCACATAGAGATAGTTTTACTTCTTCCTTTGCAATTTGGATGCCATTTATTTGTTTATTTTTGCTAATTGTTCTGGTTAGAATCTCTAGTACAATATTGACTAGCAGTGACTAGAGACAGCCTTGTCTTGTTCCTGATCTTAGGGGAAAGCATACCCTTTCACCATCATGTACAATGCTAGCTTGGTGTTCCACTCAGCATTCTCACTGCTGTGGCCCAAAGCACTTGAACACGCACCTCAGAGGAAGGAAGATTTATTTGCTCACAGTTTTGGAGATTTCAGGGGTTTGGTTCATGTCAGGCTGGGTGACATGGGTAGAGCTCGGCATGGCAGCAGTAGGCAGAGAGAGGGAGAAAGAGAGAGAGCAAGCAAGGGAATCCAAAGACACAGCATAATCCCCAAGACCACACCACCAGTGACCTACCTCCTCCAGCACACCCCACCTGCCTAGACAACTACCCAATAAATCCATTACAATGGATTTATCTACTGATGAGATTACAACCCTCATTACATCAGGTCTGAACATCAATACCTGAGCTTTTTCCAACCATGACACTTGAGTTTTCCATAAAGTAATTTTATCAGATTGAAGCAGTTCCCTTCTATTCCTAGCGTTTTGAATGTTTTACCATAAAAAGGTATTGGAATTTTTCATCTTTTCTGAGCCTATTAGGACAACTATGTGAAACAATCATGTGTTTTGTTTTGTTTTTTTCATGTGACATATTACACTCATTTTTTTCCTGAACTCATATAAACCCTATTTAGAAATAGTACAAAGCTCATGCTACAAAAAAAAGTATATACATTACATGTACTATCCATACAGGTCTCTTTTCAAAAACAAGTTAACATTTGGCGTGTGAAAGGAAAACTGATGAAATAAGACCAGTTGGGCACATTTTTACACAAATGAAGATTTTTTTTCAGTGATTGTCTACTCAGAATATTAAAATTATTATTAAACTTGGTATTGCTTTGCTTTTTCTAGTTTATGATCCCCACTATTTTTAAATATCTTTAAGAAATCACCATGAAATTTCTATTTTGAACTATATCACTTTAATCAATTTTTGTTTAGCTTTTAGTTCAAAGCAATTAAATAAATAGGAAGTAAAATACACTCATGGGCCTTTAAAAAATCAACTGTACACTTTGAGCATGAAAGCACCACTTTTATTTGTGCTACTTTGGGCATAAATAGTGATGATGTACTTCCCCTTTTTTTTTTCCACATTTAAGGGTCCACCCAAAAGTTTGCAGCTATATTGAGTTCCGGAAATGTTCTCATTCTCTTTTCTAGCCTCTGATATAATCTCTTAGCATAGTTGGTTCAAGAATCATGTTAAGTGGGCCCAGATCTTATGTTTGAGCCCATTAAAGGCAAGGTATCTTTTTGTTTCCTGAGAACAGATTGCATCCCAGGTCCTAGCCATCTGGCACCTTCTTGCCACTGCTCCCCAAGTGGTATGGGCTAGAGAACATGGGCCATATAATGCAGTCAGTGCCTTTTACTGGACAATCGACCACAGAGGGCTTGTCTCAGGAAGAGTCACCCTCATGAACAACAAGCTGGGTGTTGTTACTTTAAGTTCTTAAATTAACTTGAATATATTTGGTGAAGGTAAAACAGTTATTTTTAAAATACATTATTCAGGGATCACAACAGTGCTTTCAGGGATTAAAATAGTCTAAACAGTATGTAATTTCAGGGTTTTTAAGATCGGCATGGAATTAGCATATCCAGCTGGATATAAAAATGACACGTAATACAACATCCAAAGTTTTTTCCCAACAAAATTGGTTTCTTCCACATACCATATGCTTTGTTTGTTTTGTTTGAAAGAAAAAGTATTTTATAACCCCCTCTGAAGGAGAAGATCCTTTTTGGTCTTTAGGAACAATTAATTGCTCTGCATTTTAAAAGGCACAAAGTGAAGTTTCCTTAGCCTGTGTCAGAATTGGGAAGCAGCAGAGAATCGCAGTTAAGCTCTGATTCCAGAGTTAGTCTGTGTAACTTCTTTGCACTTCAGCACTCCCCATCTGTTTAAATGGAGATTAAAATAGTACTACTTCATAAGGGAAAAATTTAATGAGATAACATACATAAAGAGCTCCAACAGTGACTGGCAACTGAGTGCTCATCAGTGTGAAGTGATAACCTGTGGTAGTAGAACTAGGCACATATTATAACCTCACAACTGACTCAGAGTAAAATTAATGGAACTAGAATCAGTAACAGCTGATACAATTTACTTATTAGTATGTATCAGGGCTCTTGCTCTACATCTAACTTCATGGATGGATCGTAAATTATTTAGTGTCTTCAGAGAATTCCCCTCATCAATTCACCTTCGAGGAAAAGGGAGGGCAAAACAGTATCTCTCTTGGGCTCTATGTGTACTTCCTATACATTTAAAATACACTCGGAAATTACAGGTGTTTGCTTTTAGGTTTCAACTTTGGCAGTTGAAACCATAGCAATTATTTCCAGAAGTCTGAAGGAATATCTGTACTACGTTCTGAAAGCCACTGCCTAGAAACTTTGGCATAACACTAGACCTTTGAAGGCTAGTGCTCAGGTTACCAAAAAACACCACATATAGATCTGGGTCCTAGAGAGATGTGCAACACAACTTCTTCCTCCCACCATCTTGAAGTCTCTCCGTTCCCTGGTTCAGCCATCATGACCTATGGTGGAAAGGAACTATGTAAGGCTCTTCTCTTCCCTATCATATCCCATCTTCCACTTGTCAGACAACAGATGGATTATGCCTACACTTTCACTTTTGATAACCAGTCATTTCTACCTCCAGCAAATTATTTTCTTTTATGTGTGTGTATTTCTGTCTTTCTTTACTTAAAATATGTTTACTTTTATTTCATCACTGGAAATATAATTGTTTTAATCTCTCCAAATCATTTGAGCTTGTATCTTGTGACAAAATGTAGTTATAAATTTAACTTTTTATTTTATCCTCAAAAACTTACCCTTTAGGAAAACTACTAGTTGTGGAAGAACGATAACCAGAAATTTGAATAGAAACATGAACACTAGAAAGACTTAAAATACTTAGATACAACAATGTTAAAATTAGCCAATCCTGCTAGAGCTATAAAAACTCAAATGGAAACAATTATTAAAAGTTTCATGTGGATCATGACTAAGAATAAAATGCTTTTCCTGCTATCCATCATCATATACACGTGTCTTTCTTAATCCGCTGTTCTCTCCAGACTTTGCTTTTAACCTCAAGAAACTAATACTTTATCACTTTACTCTTTATGGGAATAAAATTTAAAAAATCTTAAAGAATACAACTCTCCAGATTCCCTAGAACTATTTGTAGTGGAAATACACCCCACCCGATGAACTGAGGCCAGCAATCCTGAAAGTGCTCCTAAAATCCTTCCAGATTCTCTACCAAAGTTCAGTTCCTCCCAACTAAATTTGCTTTTTCACAAGCACTGACATTTAAGATAATTTTCATATATTTAGTCTAACTTGTTATTCTAATTGACATATTAATATAATATTTTCCTATATCTATTTATTGCAAACATAAAGGATCAAATTCTGGACTCATTAGCCTGAAAAAATATATTCTTTGTTCTTAATGATTATAAAGGTGATTTTAAAGCCATATCTTGTGAGAAGATTGACACACCTATGTCTTTCTTACTGACTTCTAAGTATTTATGTTTATCATAATCATGAGAAGTGTGAAGTTAGGTATTCTTCCATTATAGGAATTCTTTTCATAATAATTGGAGTATTCTGCTGAATTATGATCTTCTCAAGATGTATACTCCTCACTCATTACTTTATTTCTATAGTAATCATTTATATTGATTTAAGAGCTATTTCCTTATAAATTTTACTAGTCCAGAAGATTTGGAATCTAATTCTACTTGGAATCACAGTACTTTGCAGCTGGATAATCTGATCCAATTATCTCTTATTTCAGGGGAGTAATTGAAACCCAGAAAGGTTAAATGATTTGCTTAAAGTCATGTGGTTTAGGTAGGGGCAGGGGTCATTGAGACGTAAGTCTAATGCTCTTTTTAACTCTTGATGTGCAAATTGAAATCTGCAAGCAATTTGATGTATAAATAAGAATATATGTTCTGATATTTACCTTCTTTCCCCCTCCAAAATTTGAAAATTCTGAAAAAGGATGACCCTAAGAGTCAGATATATTCACAATGTTTCTGTTGTTGATGTGAAAACATTTTCCCACTACATTTGTGTTTTCCTTTGAGAAACTGCAGGTCACTTATATAGCTTGTTGCACTGTTAAAGCATTATAATTTTTAAAATTTACTAAGCTATATGACCTTTAAATTTTTCTCTCAATTTTAGAAAGCCACTGTGGCCCATTTTTAATAATTTCATTACATTATAAACACCCTATTTTATTGAGTGCATTTTCACCAAGAGCAGGTAATGACATCTTGTACCCTTATAATAACACACAAAAGAATTCTGGCATAGAGTTCCAGTGTGTGTAGGAAGGTCTTATGGATTATGAGCTGTTTCAAACAAGATTGAATTAGTATCTCTTATACTCAGACTTTAATTTTAAAACATTCATTTGATAAGACTTATTTAATTATGATTTTTAAGCCCACCAAAGTATATATTATAAGAATATACAAGCAAATTTAATATACCTAAATGAATTTATAATTCAGAATAATCAGGAACCATGGTTGTGCTTCCTTCACTTCAAGCTGTTGCTAACTGTCCTCCATGTGCTTAAATACTCAGTATTCCTTTCTTCATTGAATTATAGCAATCCTGTTAGGATTATTTCCTAGCTTTCTACCCAGTTGATTAAACTCTAGCCTAAAAATACTGTTCTATAGAATCCAAAATGTGGAAATAACCTAAATGTCTACCGATAGATAAAATGTGGTATATGAAATACAATGGAATATTAATCAGCCCAAAAAATGAGTAAAATTCTGATGCATGCTACAACATATATGAATCTTGAAAACATTATACTAAATGGAATGAGTCAAACACAAAAGGACAAATATTATATGGTTTCATATGTAAGGTACCTGAAGTAGGAAAATTCATAGGAAAAACAGTACAGTAAAGGTTTCCAGGGGTTTAGAGAATGAAAGAATGGTACAGAGTTTATTTACTACTTAATGGTACAGAGTTTGTTTGGGATGATGAAAAAGTTCTGGAGATGGACAGTGGTAATAATTGCTCAACATTATGAATGTACTTATGCCATTGAATTATATACTGAAAAACGGTTAAGTTGGAGCCGGGCATGGTGGTGCATGCCTGTAATCCCAGTACTTGGGAAGCTGAGACGGGAAGATCAGACGGGAAGATCACCGGTTCAAGGCCAGTCTCAGCAACCTAGCAAGGCCCTTGCAACTTAGTGAGACCCTGTTTCCAAACAAAAAATAGGGCTGAGACCCTGTTTCCAAACAAAAAATAGGGCTGGGGTGTAGCTCAGAGGTAGAATGCCCCTGGATTTGATCCCCAGTGACACATACACACATACACATACACACACACACACACACACACACACACACACACACACGGTGTGATAAATTTTACATTATGTACATTTACCATAGTTTAAAAAAATTCTGTCTTGAGTTAACCATGAAATGAAATAACAAAACAGTCTTTGGGGCACCAGGTTTGCACTAAGAAGGGACCCAGCCTTCTGCCACTCTGAATGGCTCCTTCATTCTCATGTGGTGGAGAAAACACAGCTGTATTTACTTTTCCAACCCCATCTTCTATTTTGAAATATAACCTTTTTGCAAATGAGAGCCAAGGTCAAGTGACACAGCTTTCTGCTCACCTCTTCAGTTTGCCAAACATTGTTTTTCTAGTGGAGTTCTGGGTTAGGTGCAGCAAGTGCGAGTAATACTATCACTTGTGTGCCTTTGGAGTGGAATTGAATTAGTCTACCTTCATAATTTCTGTACTCAATTTGGTATGACATATTTTCTTTCATTTTCATCTATTAAAGAAAATGCACAGTTGTATACTCAATAGCTATAATATTTCCAAGTGTGTGGACTCTTCCGTACATCAAATTCAAGTTACAAAGAAAATAAGGTTTTTTTCTGGTTTTATATTTTTCTATTTCTTGAATAATTACTTGTTTTCTGAGATTAGAGTGGTGTTTATATGCAAGATGAACATGAGATCCTATTGATATTGCCTTCGAGTTCTGGCTATGGATTTGACAATTCTAAGTATATAGTAAGAATTATATATTTATGTTTTTTATAATAATGGTGGAATAATAAACAAATAAGCAAGTTTTCAGTATAAAGAGCAGCAAAATGGATTAAATTTTTGCCTCTAACAAAAGCCATAGCATAAAATAATTAAATTCCTTGTTTATCATAACATTTAAATGTTTATTCTTTTTTATTTACTTATTATATTTGTGGAACTGGGGATTGAGCCCAGAGGCATTCTACCTCCAAGCTACACCTCCAGCCCTATTTTTTATTCTTTATTTTGAAACACAGTCTCACTAAGTAGCCGAGGCTGGCTACAAACCTGCAATCCCACTGTCTCAGCCTACCAAGTACTGGAATTACAAGTGCCACCACGCCCTGCTTAAAGGTTTATTCTTAAAAATACATACTATATTTAGAGTACAAGAATTTCAAATGTTCATTGTATCAAAATACCAAAAAAATTAGATATTATTAAATATTTTAAGATTTATTTTTTGTATTTCTGACTATATATTATTTGCTTCTATTACATCAAAATTATAAAAGTTATATCTATTTATTTAATTATACAGAACAAATTAGTATAATATAAATATTTATATTTATTTTGAACTTTAAAAATAGAAAGTATCCATTTTCTTTCTGATTATATGTGCAGACAGTTGAAGTACTTTATTCTTTTACAAAATAAAAATTATTCGAGTGAAATTATTATTCAGCATGCTGTGGAGATATACAGATCAGTTTTCATTGTTTTCCTTTGAAATTATTTGGAAAACATGATCTTGTTGCAGTACATTCTGAAGAAGTCAAATAGCTATTTAAAATAATTAAGGCTATACAAATGGGAAGCTAAGTAGAATCCAGTGTGACTAATAAGGGATATCAAATTCTTCAGACTTGTGGTATACATAATAAACTCGAAGAATTTGTGCAGAAAAGCCTAAGCTGTTTTGTAACTTTGGCTGTGATCAGATATTACAGTTTTCTAAACACGGCTACATGTGGAGGCCACCTTGGTAGACTTAACCTAGTAATAAGGTGCTTGGTTGTATTGTTTCTTTAGACTCTTTTCCTGTAGTCAGTGGCACAGTCTGTTTTGGGACTTTCATTCTGTACCCCAGATGACACTTGTCCATTGAGAAATGGCTAAACTTAAGTCCTTTCAATAATAATTTTTAAAAACCCAGACAGGTAACCTTTGAAGTTATTTCCCTTGGTGCAACCTTCCCTGGAGGGATTTAACTAGTTCAGCTCAGTTAGACTCATAAAGAAAATTATCCATAATTTCTAGGTAAACATCAGTAAAGCATTTTGTGTGAAATTATATTATAGTATATAAAATTTACACTGGCATTAAGTTTGGGGTAGGGTTGAAGGCAGGGAAGGAGGCAAGCTCCAGTTTTAGAACATGTTAAGTTTAAGATGGCCTGTGGAATATCCAAAAGAAGTGTATAATAGGAGTTGAACATATGTGTCAGGAGCTCTAGATAGAAATCTGGGCTAGGTGTGTGTGTGTGTACCACATACACAAATCTACATACGTATCTACCTGTTGGGGAGTGGAGGAGTAGGGCTGTAGGTACCATGGATAGTTCACCCAAAATGACGTGTTTCCAGTAAGGAGAATGTTTTAGTTAGCTTTTGTGCTGCTGTGACCAAAATACTTGACAAGAGCAACTTAGAGGAGGAAAGGCTTATTTGGCTCACAGTTTCAGAGGTTCAGTCCATGGCCAACTGGCTCCAAGGCAGAAACATCATGGTGGCGGAGCATGGTAGAGAAAAGCTGTTCCACTCATGGCAGTCAGAACACTGGAAGGAGGGGGAGGAGAGAGGAGCAAGGGCCAGGGACAGATATAGTTCTCAAGGTCAAATCCCCAGTGACCCACCTCCTCTAGCCACACCCCACCTCTGAACTTGGCTGCATTGGAGACCAGATTTTCAACACGTGAGGGTTTTTTTTTGGGGGGGGGGTTGCCTTCCAGATCTAAACCATAACAAATAAAGGAATAGAAATGGAACCCTAGAGAATACCTTCACTGCTTAAATAGGCAGAAGAGGAACCAGCAAAAAAATAAAAGACGAGTAGAAGACAAAACTAAGACATGGCACAGAGGCTAGGAAATAAAAACTCAGAGAGGGAGTCACTAGCCTTAAGTGCAACAAAGAGGTCATGTAAGATTAGTGCTTTGACATCTTCTGAATTTAGCAAGAACGATTATTAACGCCCTTTGTGAAAGCAGTGTCAGTAGAGGGGCAGACGTAGAACTAGCAGATTTCATCGAGTGAGTGGTGAATGGCCGACAGCAAGTGACAACTGTCTCAGCCTGAGTGCAAAAAAGTAGAAAGATTGTGGGTTAAGTAGGTGATATGCTAATGGGTAACATAGACTTAAAGAGAACATTTTTATGGGTTTTTTTCTTTTGTGTGTATTGTGTATGTTACTGGGGATTGAGTGCAGGGAGGTTCTGCTACTGGGTTACACCCCTAGCCCTTTTTATTTTTTATTTTTTATGTTGAGACAGGGTCTCCCTAAGTTGCCTAGGCTAGCCTCGAACTTGGAATCTTTCTGAATTAGCCTCCCAAGTACTAGGTTTAAAGGTGTGTGCCACCATACCTGGCTAGAAGAATATTTTTAAATGGTTAATTACTTATAGGAAACATGGAGAATTAGGGAGATGCTTTCTAATTGATGAAGCCATGTTCTCATAGAGTGGGGACAATTCCTCCAGTGAGGAGTTCGCTTTGGGTAGGAGGATGGCTACAAACCCAGATACATTTTTGGGTAGAACAGAGAGAGGAGATCCTCATCTGATAGTTCCTATTTTGTCAGAGAAATAGGAGGCTGGCCCAGCTGCCCACAAAGAGGAGGAAGGTAGGGGTATGGGGCTAGAGGAAAGAAGAGGAAGGTGACATATGTGTTGTGAAGATCGAGGGGGAAGTGTGCGCTCTCCGGACAGCTTTAGTTTAGAGATCATGAATTTCTGTAAACTAACTTTAAAACTGTTTTTTTTTTAAATCACTGGGACAGGTTTTTATACTTTCAAAATCAGTATTAAACCAGGATTCCATGTTGGATGCCCTGTTTCTTGCCCATTTCCTTACCTAAAATGCTTCTCTTTCCGCGTTCCACTGCACCCCCACTCTAGTTGGCTAGTGCAGAAGATTTTCCGGCTTCAGACAAGCCCCTTTTCCAAGAATACATGGAACAGATTACAGAAGCAAGTGACAGCCTGCTTACTTCCCCTTCTTCACTTATATACGTTCAGCTGGAATTCTGAAAAGAGGAAGTCAGGAGAACTTTTTTTCTTTAAAAGAAAAAAAAAAGATGGGAGAAGCAGGAAGGACAAGCAAGTGGAAATAGCAAAGGGAAAAGAAAGAAAAGGGAACAAATACTGAAAAAAAGTGGAGCCAGAATGTGAACTGAAATGATGTCAGAGACTGGAGAAGGAAAGGGAGTGAAGAAGAGACCTTCTGTAACGCAGCCTCTCCCCTTGCTTCTGCAGCAGCACCCTTCGATTTGGAATCCTCTCTCCAAGGGAAACTAACACCGGGGCCACAGGGAAAACAAAGCTCTTCTGTGGATTCATGTTCTCCCACCTGATTTATCTGTATTACTGGCAAAATGTTCTGGGCTTTTGTTTGTTTCTTTGGCCTAACTCCTCAGTTTTAAAATCAAGTCTTGGCTGGGGGTGTAGATTAGTGGTAGACCATGGACTTAGCATGCACAAGGCCCTGGGTTCCATCTCCAGTACAAAAAATAAAATAAAAATAAACTCTGAGTACCTAGAATATTCAGGTGCATCCAAAAATATTTAATGAGTCTTTCTATGTGCAGGTACTGTTCTGGGTACTGAGTATGTGGAGAAAAATAGGAAATAGTCTCTCCCTCTGAAATACACTTTCTCCCGAACTAAAAGGAAACTGTGACTTAGGACCTATGTAAGTGTAAGGGACCAATCCTCTGGCTTTTAACAGCCAGCTAGACATTTATTAGCAACTAGCTTCTTTAAAAAGATAAAAAGCTTGAGTACTCCCTTAACTGTGCTATAGCTGTATCACCTTCTTCTAACCTCTGTCCCCTGATGCTTCTAACTCAGATTTGCCCCTCAGCCTCACCCCACCATCAAGAAGCTGATGTAATGCAAGCAGATACCAGCTGAAGCCAGAATAGAATGGATAGTTATCTGGGGAGATAAAGTGACAGTGTTGCCTGTTCAAGCTATTGTTCAAAGAAGCATGTCTTTTATTTATAGACATTAGAATTTAAAGGCATAGAAAGCCAGAGCTTGATATTACCTTTTCTTTCTGTAACTCACTTCCTAGAAATATGCTTGATACAGCTACCTTCTTTGCATGTAAATTTAATGCATTAGATGGGTATTTATACCTGGTTTCATACTCTTTTAATAGGTGCTGTTGCTGTTTTGGTTAAGGCTGGTTTCTAAATTTTAGTGCATCAATATTTTGCTCATATAGTACACTATTTTATCTCTGAGGCATAGGTTGCAGACAAAAGTAGAAGGTTTTAAGAGATGCCATATATCGATGTTTTTTATATTAATAAAATATTCATAATTTAGTTGGGTATAGCTAAGTAGATAAGGTCTCCAATTGTTAGCAAGTTTGCAAAATTGGCACCTCTTAATAGATTTCATCATGGTTACTGGGCTTTTGTGCCAGAAAAAATGTAGTTGTCTGTTCTTAAACCTGAATTTTCTTGCTTTCAAACACCCAAGAGTGAAGTTTATAAGGATGCTGCTAACCTTCTGTTACTCTCGGGAAGTGACTTCATTTTTCTAAGCTTTTACTGAAAAGTGTTATGTGCCTTGTATTCTTGGAGTATGTTTTTTTCCTAAGCTCTTAGAAGATTTTACAGATTGAAACCTCTTGGAATTTTTTTTTTTTTTTTGGTTCTGGGGATTGAATCCAGGGGCATTCTACCTCTGAACTATACCCCCAGCCCTTTTTATTTATTTATTTATTTATTTATTTATTTATTTTTAATTTTGAAGCAGTGTCTAAGTTACTGAGGTTGGCCTTGAACCTGTGATCCACCTGTGTCAGCCTCCCAAGTACTGGGATTACAAGTGTGCACCACCATGCCCAGTTTGAACCATATGAATCTTTACAGCCCCTCTACGAGAAAGGGAGAAATAGTGCTTATAAATCTCTTTGAATTACTTAAAAGAAAGATAATAGAATGTAAGGAACCAAACATCAATTCAGCCTTAGTGCATTTTTTTACAGATTAACTGATGAACAAGAAACCATTTTTACATAAAAATATGAAAACATCTAATTATAAAATTTATTTATTGTAATGATATAGATAAGGAAATTTATTTTATCCTTAAGATTAAAAAATTCTGACATATATACTCATATGTAAACCATGTAAGGGCAAATACTAATTTGAAAAAAAGGAATTGAAGCTAGATTTTGCAGGAACTTATGCTCAGAACTTATCACAGCAGCATTTCAATGAACAGGATTCATCACAAAAATAACAGTTATGCTTTATGAGCATAATATTTGAAGTAATTTCCTAAAATTTGGCTATTAACCAAAAGGTTAATTGATTCTTTTCTTCTTGCTCCATTGTGGTTAACATACTAATTCTTCCCGTTAAAGACCCATTTTATTATGCAAATGAAAAAAATCACAAGACTAGAGGGCTGCTTTTTGCAGGGAAACTCGTGCACCTGTTTCAGCCCTCAGCCCCCACCTCTGCTTCCATGGCTGCCAAGCGGGAGACTTACTGATCAAGTATAGTGGGTGTGGGGTCCTTAGATTTTGACTCACATTTTCTTTGTGACTTACTCTTGTTTTGCCTTATAATTTCTCCCTTTCCAGCACTCAGCATGCCAACAGCAGCTGCATCATGGCACTCGCCCTGCTGCCAAGAGGGCAGGCAGCCTCCTTGGAGACTGTAACGCTGCACTCCAGCCAACTGTTAAGAGAGAGATGCTGGAGTCATACATACAGCACAGCTGAAATTCAGATCATTCTGGGAGGCATTTGGTAGAACACTTTGTCCGTGGTATTTTAAAACTAAATACATTTTTAAAAACTTTTGTTTATGAAAAAATTCAAACATATGGAAAGGTATAAAGAATACTGTGGTGCCTTCCCACATGCCTTCCTCTCTGCCCCCACAGTGACCAGCTCAGTTAGCTTGTTTCTCTGTCCATGGTGTTTTTCCCATGGTTTTATCCAGACTGCTGCTAGATTTATTTTCAGGGATAAATTCATTTTAAATTACAATTGCTCTTCTATCTCTTTTCAGTCAGTCTGTAAGATATTTGCTCAGATATTTCTCCCTAAAGGCAAAAATCTTGTCTTTTTTTCCTTCTAAATTATACCCTGATATGCTATTTTAGAGATTATTATATTTTCTAGTACTGTCCCATAAATTTTCAAGGCTTTGTTCATTTGTTCAGTCTATCTAAAGCATTTCTGAAACGTGCAGGCTCTTAAAATACAGAGCATTAAAGATCATTGGGTTTGATTCTCAATTTCATCACTGACCGCTGTGTAAACTGGAACAACTTTCTTAACCTTTCTGTGCCTCAGTGTCCTCTTGTCTTAAACATGGGACATACCCCACAGAGCTGTTGTAAGACTTCAGAGAGTGAATACACTTAAACAGCTTAGAGCCTGGCACAAAGTAAGTATTCAGTATACGCTAGTGGCTGTCTTCATCACCGTCACCTTCATCATCATCATCATCATCATCATCATCATCATCATCACCATCTTTTGTCCCTCACCACTTATATTACAGAATAGCAGGCTGAGGCCCAGACGAGTGAAGCATCTGCCTGCAGGTCAGATAGCAGTTTTATCAGAAGAACTTGAACAAGAAACTGTATCTCAAATCCTTTATTGCACTGGGTCTGGTTTGATATAGTCTTGTCCTCAAGGAATAATGCTCTGGCAGATAAGAATGATTTGTAAAGGAAAAGAAAGAGGATTAACAAAAGCATGAACAAAGGATTAAATATTGTTGCTGGCGAGTTAAACCTTAGAACTTGTGTGTTTAGAAAGCAAAGGGTTATGGGTATTACACCTCCTCTTTATTGGAGAAGGTGAGATTTTAGGAATGCTTCTGTCTAAGAAAGTAGATGATTTGGCTAATGAAACTGAACAACATTCTGTACACAAGCAATAAAGAGAAGAAAGCTTAAGGATGGGATGAGATGAACAGATGTAGGGAAGACTTGCTCCTGAGACCTAGAGGGAAAGCCAAGAAATAAAAAGAAAGGGAAGATTATTTGAACCACCAGCGAATGTCAAACACAGAAGGAATGAATGGATTCTAAACTTCCTTCAAGGCCAAAAGGGATATGACCTTCCTGAAGTTTTTATTAATTGACTCACTTTACGTGTGCTAAGCACTCTTCTACTTACTTACAAACGTTAATCATCAGAACAATACTGTGAAATAGGTACTATTACTTATCTCTTATTACAGCTAAAGAGACTGAGGCACAGAGAAGTTAAATAACCCAAGGCAATTTGCTTAGTAATAAACAGGAGACCTGGGATTTGCACCTCAGCTGTCTAGATTTGTGTTTTCAACCACTCTGTTGTGCTGCTCACAAGTATGAAGCCCTGGTGCATATGCGATCTTGAGTTTTTATGGCGTACCCAAATGTCGTTTCCTTTTCAGTTTCTCTGTATAAACCAGAACAGCGAAGCCCTTTAAATAGTCTGGAATGGTCATCGTTCCTCACTGACACCTGTGCTCTTGGCTGACCCTAGCATACTTAGTACTGTAAGTCCCACTTAGGTTTTAGGAATCAGGATCTCTGCACTACAAACATGAGTCTTTATAATGAGCTTTGTCATAATAGGATGTGATTACATTTGTTTTAGTTGCAGCCCTAAGAAAGTACAGTGGTTTTATTTTCCTATGAAATTATAAGACCATTCATGGTAGGTATGTGCTTGGTAACTTTAATTAATTCAAGGTCATTCACTAAGCAAGTGTCTCTTGAGGGTCCCTTTCTAGGTGTTGGAGATGCTTTGTGAAGAGAATAGTTGCTTCTCTCCAGGAATTTTCTCTTATGAGCTTTCTTCTCATTAGCTTATAAGATATCATTCTTTCTCCCAACTTGAAAAGAAAAACAAAAATCAAAAGGCACTTCTCTTGACTCCACATCCCTTTTCACATACTGACCCATATCTCTTTTCTCATTTATAGCATAATGCCTAGGGAACAAACAGTCTGTTCTTATGTTAGCCTCCACTTTCTCCAGCAGATCTCATCCAGCTCCAGACCCAAACCACATCCCCCTACCTACTCACTCCACTTGATATCTGTTAGACACCTCAAACTTCCAGAAATGAACGCTTGATCCTTCTACCCAAGCCCTTTCTCTGGGCACTATCCTCATCTCTGTTAATCGTGACTCCATCCTTCTCATTGCTCACGCCAAGAGCTTGGGATTCATCCTTGACTGCGCTCATGTTTCCATCTCCCACCGTCCACTCCATCAACCAGTCCTGCTGGTTTTACTCCCAAGGTCTATCCAAAATTCAAGCATTTCATCTCACCTTTGCTACCACAGCTCTAATGAACATCACAGTCATCTCTGCTCCCAGCTGTCTTCCTGCTTTGCTTACTGACCACACCTCTCCTCCACTGTCTACTGTCAGCACAGCAACCAGAGTGATTCTTGGAAGACATCAGTCAGAACACAAATCCTCTGCAACAGTGCATTCTTCAGGGTTGTTTTCACCCATCATGCAATAATATAGATGAATCTCATACACATTGACTGAAAGAAGCCAAAAACAAAGGAGTTTACATGGTATGACTACATTTACATTAAAATTTAAACAGGTTAAATCAAGCTATGCTGTTAAAAGTCTGATGGTGACTGAGGGGACAGGGAGTTGATTGTGCCTGGAAAAGAACACCATCTTTGCTCTTTCCTGAGCTGAGTGCTGACTGCTTATGTGTGTTGTTCAGTTTGTGAAAATTTAGCAAGCTGTACACTTGTGATGTACCCTTTTCTGTATGAATTTTATACTTCAATAAAAAGCTTTACAAAAATGTGATTTCTCTTACAGAAAAAAATTGTTTTCCTATAGACTTAAAGACAAAGAATTTATCAGCATTTATAGCCATTAGACTATAAGCTATATACAGGCAAAAATCTTGTCTGCTTTCATTCACTCAACAAACATTTATTGAGCACAAGGCACTGATCTAGGCATTTGGAATACAACAGTGAACTTGAGAGATATAAGCTCCTTCTGAGGAACAATAACTGAATAAATCACATAGCATATTAGCAAGGTGCTGAGGGCTACAGAAAGGCAGAAAGTAGGAGAGGGGAGGTAGGGTGTGCAAGTGGAGTGCGTGAGGTGGTAAGTAGTCTACAGTTTTAAATAAGGTGATCAGGAGAGGCCTCTCTGAGAAGCTGGCATCTGGGCCAACACTTGACAGGAGGTGAAGGGAGGAGTCCTGTGGGTATCTGGGAGAGGAAAGTCCTGTGCTGAGGGAATGGGAAGCAAAGGGCCTGGGGCAGTAGCAGGAGAGGAGTGCAATAGCCACAGTGAGGAGGCAGTGAGACTGGAGAGGATCCAGAAGGGCTGGTAGGCCTTTATAAAGACTAGAGTTTATCCGGGCGTGGTGACGCACTCTTGTAATCCCAGTACTTTGGGAGGCGGAAACTGGAGGATGCGGGTTCTCGGCTAGCCTCAGCTCTCTCTCTTCCTCTCTCTCTCTCTCCCTCTCTTTCTCTCTCTCTCTCTCTCTACTTAGTGAGGCCCTCCGCATCTTCGTGAGACCCGGTTTCAAAATAAAGGATAAAAATAGGGCCAGGGGCGTAGCGTGGAGGTAGAATGCCCCTGGGTTCAATCCCCAGTACCACAAAAAAAAAAAGACTAGTTTATTCTGTGTGAAGTTGGGGGTGAAGGTTTCTCTTTCTCTTGAGTTAGATTTTAGCTGCTTGTAGTAGGAGGTCATTCATTTTCATTTCTGTAAATAGACTTAAGTTATTGTCCATTCTGCTATTGATGAATATTTAGGTAGTTTCCAATTGGGGACTTGTGATGAGGGCTGCCGTGAACATCCTCATACATGTCTTTTGATGAACTTGTGTTTTCAAGAGATGCCAGTTTTAAAGAACTTGAACAAGATATATCAATTCTTCTCAATCAAGTAATAGCATGTGACATAGCATGTGAGTTCCAGTGAAAGTCAGACACGCCATATTCATGGCACACCTTGGAGGTAAAGTATTAGGATAAAATATTAGGATAAAGCAGTGAAGTATGCAAGGTGGAGAATACAAACATATGTCAAATAGATCGCTTGCCCTCAAGGACCCTAGAGTCTAGTTGGAGAGAAGATCTACGAGTATGGGACAGCAGTTAGCAAGAACACATTCAGGAAATACTAATATCAGAAGCGATTTGCCCCATCAACATTCTGAGGTGGACCAGATCTCTTTGGACTGGTGATGGAAGATTTCAAAGGGAAGCTGGGCATTCAGCAGAGCCTGAAAGCATCCACAGGATTCGGAAAAGCAGAGACAGGCTTTGTAGACTTTATCTGGGTTAGGGAAATAGCTCTCTTAAATACAAGCTGGCATTCTTGCTATGGGTGGCCACTCTGAGTAGGAGTAGAGTTTAGGATTCATTTTAAAGCCCAGCAGAGATTTGGATGGATGTATTTCTCAAGTAAAGTAAATAATTGCATTCAAGTCTGGAAGTATTTATATATTCCACATTTCTCATTCATTTGGATGTATTGAAGCCACATTTACTGTTATTCAACCTCACAGTTCATATGGTCTAAGTGTTTTAAATATATATGTATTTTTAGACCAGCAGAGAAAACTCAAGCAGTGTGACTGTAGCAAGCCCTGAGCCGGAGACTAAGGCAGGCCAGACTGTGGAGAGCAGCTCGCTAATGGCGGAGCTCCTGAGCGACGTCCCTTTCACCTTGGCCCCGCACGTGCTGGCCGTGCAGGGCACCATCAGCGACCTTCCTGACCACTTACTCTCCTATGACATCAGCGAAAACTTATCACGATTTTGGTATGATTTCACTCTGGAAAATTCAGTGCTCTGTGATTCCTAATCCTTATGTCTGTTTTCACCTTAGCAGCTTAAAAAAAATGCCTATTTTATTTAACCTGTTTGATGTTCAATGCCATTTCACTTTTCGAAGGCCCTCAGAAAAGCAAGGACTATAAAGGAAGCAAAATAGCGTCCTGTTCAATGTTTTATTCTTCAGAATAAAGTACATTTGTATAAAAATTCAACTTCAGTTCTACTTCCCTTCCCCCACATAATAAACATAAAAATGATGCTCTCGAGGTCTTTATGAAAGGAATAGATTGCTTCAGCCGGTCTCTCAAAATACAACACTGCCAAGCCGGGCATGGTGGCGCACACTTGTAATCTCAGTACTTGGAAGGCTGAGACAGGAGGATCCGGGTTCGCAGCCAGCCTCAGCTACTTAGTGAGGCCATCTGCAACTTAGTGAGACCCTGTTTCAAAATAAAGAATAAAAAATAGGGCTGGGGATGTAGCTTGGAGGTAAAATGCCCCTGGGTTCAATCCCCGGTACCTCAAAAAAAAAAAAAAAAATATATATATATACAACACTGCCAAAGAAAACTGAGGCATTTTTCTTGGGCACCACAAGTCCACAGTCTGAGCTCAGAGTGAGTGTGAAATCTCTTTTCTGGTTCAGAGGAAGCGTGCGTTCGTGTTATTCCCTTTCTCCTTCCCCAGTGTTTATAAATGAATTCAGGAAAAAAAGTGAAAGTCAACTTAATTTCTTCAGTCTCAAATTAGATGAACTGATGTGGAAACTTAAAACTTCTAAACAGCAGTGATAGTTGGCTGATAACAGAGTGCCACAGTCCAGTGTGCAGGCTGTTCTTTGAGTGGTGCACGTCAGTTTCCTTAGGCCCCGCTGTCCTCCCCACCCTGAGCGAATCCTGTGTTTCCGCCTTTGTTCTCTGCCTTTCCGCCACTTCCACGTGTGCTCTCTGACCACCTTTCCAAAGAACTTTCCCTTCTTCTGCCTCAGCTGGCATTTACTCTCTTTACCACATATGTTCCCAGTTTATGAAGAGATCCACATTTCCTTTCCAACCTCTCTGCCTCCTAAAGAAAAACATCTCATGATGATACATATTAGTGCTGATAACACCCTTATTTAGAACTTCATTGGCCACGATCCCGATGGAAATGTTTTACTGTTATAAATACTGAATTCAGCTTGGTTCCAATTAGAGTGTAGGCAAAACACCTAGGTACGACTTTTAGTTCTTGGATATCCGTTATTTATTACAGCACAAGCTGAGAGAACTGCCATTGGTCAATAAAATGTAAAGGGAAGAGGCAAATTGTGATAGAGAATTTTCTGTGCCATAGAAAATTTATGTCACATTTATTTGGTTAATAGCAATATGGTTTATTAATTTTACACCAAACTTTCAATTATTTTTTCACAAAGATAAAGTGCCATAGGAAAGCTAAACACTGTGCATAAAAGTACATGAATTGTTTAATTTAAATGTGTGATGCATGTTTGTTTAATAAATGTGGCATGGTCTTGATAAAAATGCTATATTATTTAATGTTAAAGAAATATTTCTATTGACAAAAATGTGCTTCGTTTGCAAATGTTACCATATGATGCTAATGATGAAATTAGCTCTTTATATAGTTTCATAAAACATCAGTTTAAGAAATATAACTTATTACTGACACAAATGTGAACATTTTATAGCACTTTTCGTGAAGGCACATCCTTTTCAAATATCCATGTTAATGTACTCTTAAAACTAAATGTAAGTATATAATCAGTTTAATATATGTGTTAAATTTTATTTAAAATAATTATACATTTCATTTTATTTATGTCTACCATGTTATAAGTATGCTTATAAGTACTGTCATTTGTCTACAAGATTGTTCTATTTAAATAAATGTGAATGAAAATAAATGAATATTTTGATTATTTTCAGATCCATAAAAATTGCTTTCTTTGCATTATTCATATCTAAATGCAAGTTACAGACTCTGAAGGAGGCAGAGATTTAAGTATATAGTTTGTGTAGTGCAGAGAAAAGTGCAGTTTCCTCTAATATGTAAATTTTAAGGAATAACATTGAAAATGGTAAGGTCATTAGTTCTGGTTTAATAGGACTGGAGGAATTTGAGAGAAATGACATGAACATCTCTAGACAGATCGCCATCATCACAAAATTTAGTAAGGACCAGTACTAATGACTTATTTTTAACAAAAAGATTGTGAAAATGGCCATGTAAATTATTTTATCCTGTATTTATAGTACTGTTTTAAAATGGAAAGAAACAGTGGAAATCAACAGCCAACTACATTTTACCCAAGAGAATTGAAGCTTATGTAGGTTGAATGACTTAAAACACCTAGTTAGTGATAAATAAATATTTACTCAAATAGTGTTAATTAGAGTATAAATCCTATCAAAACTGTGATATGTGGGAAAAGTTAAGGCATTCAAGGCAGCCAGAGTTTGTAATGGCTTCCTCACTTAGAAGCTGAAGGACTTGCAATCTGTGCCCTAATTTCTGTTGTCCTCAGTTCCCTTGCTTGGAAAATAGTAATTGTCCACGCCTTACAGTGCTGGGTTGGGTAATAAGAGGTGTATGTCAAATGCCTGCAGCCTAATGCCTGACACACCGTTGGTGTTCTGGGAAAGGGACTGTTACCATTCTCATTACCAACCACACATACACAGTAGGCTAACACAGTGCAAGATACATATCAACTAAACTGATGAAGACTAATATAAAAATAGCTACTAATGTGAGCTGTCAATTTCTCCACCACAGTATTTTATTATGAAAAATATTCCTACAGTATGTTAGTTGACTTTCTGCCATAGCTATAAATTCCATAGTGAATGCTTTTTTTCTTATTATTAAGGACCATGATACTTTTCTTTAATATAAGTTATTATGTAATTGCTGTAGATATAAAATATATAAGTGATTTTATTAAACCTTATTTATAACCCTAATATCTATTCAGGAAGTTATGTGTATTTTTCCTACTTTTCTATTGGCATTTGCTTTCTTTCCTTAAAAAAAGAGAATTAGAGGAACAATTCTGGCCAATTTATTATTTGATTATTTAAATTTGATTAACTTAACTTTTAAAATTGTATCCATAAAATGCTAACAAAAGCACAATTCTTATTAACAATTCTAGAAACCCACAATAGTTTTTTTAAGTAAACATTTACTGACACCAATGTTTTTTATCCTCCCTCAAGTGAAATGATAAACTATAAACAGTATGAAAATTGTTTCTTATCATTCTAAAGGACAGATGAGTAGTAAATAAATAAAGTCATCCATGTTCTGAAACAGTGACATATTAGATTTTACCAATCCTTACTTCCCATGTTAACAATTTGATCAATAAGTGAACACTGGCCTCAATAATCTAGCATAATATGTTACTTTCAGAGATTAATGCATTGCCTTATTAATCATGTTATTAATAACATGAAATATATGTGTATTGGATAGATGATTCAAAGATGTTATATCTTTCAAAGCCACTGATAAATATGGGTTTGTGGATATTATCTTTTGAGCACTGGTGGCATATTTCTAAGGACATGACCTAAATATTATTGGGAAATCTGAGTCTCTCAAAATAGATCTGACTACACTGGCTTTAAAGATGAAATATTCTTATGTTTCAAGAAAATGACTCTTTATGCCCTATGTTAGGTGGGTAGGTATGTATAACAAAGAAAGAAGAAAAGGTATGTAGCGATTGATGAACAGGAACTCTGTTACTATCAATACAGCAGTATGTTAATAATCTTTTTTTATTTAAATAACCTTTATGTTATAGAATACTTTTAGATTTACAGAGAAGTTACACTGATAGTGTAAGGAGTTCCCTCACATAGTTTTTCCTCTTGTTGACATCTTATATTACTAGGGTACATTTGTCACAACTATGGAACCAACATTGGAATACTACTAACAACTAAACTCCACACTCTGTTCAGATTTCATAGTTTCCCCCTAATATCTTTTTTTCTCTTCTAGCATCCTATCCAGTATAACACATTACATTTAGTCTCCTATCTCCATGGGCTCCTCTTGGCTTCAACAATTTCTCTTTGGTGTCTCTTGTTTTTGATGTTCTTGATAGTTTTAAGGAAAACTGGTCACATATTTGGTAAGCTGTCCCTCAACATAGTTTTATATGATGTTGCACATAGTTAAACTGGGGTTGTGGGTTTTTGGAGGAAGATTATAAAGGTGAAGTATACTTCAGTGAGATCATGCCACATCAAGGGTACATGCTATGAACATGACTTGTTACTGATGACGTTAACTTGGACCACCTGGTAGTATTTTCCAGGGTTTTTTTTTTTTTGCGGTACCAGGGATTGAATGCAGGGGCGTTCTACCTCTGCGCTACGCCCCCGGCCCTATTTTTTATGCTTTATTTTGAAACCGGGTCTCATGAAGTTGCGGAGGGCCTCACTAAGGAGAGAGAGAGAGAGAGAGAGAGAGAGAGAGAGAGCGCTGAGGCTGGCCGCGAACCCAGATCCTCCGGTCTCCGCCTCCCAAAGTACTGGGATTACAAGCATGCGCCACCACGCCTGGCTTTTCCAGGGTTTTCTACTGTAATGTTTTTTCCCCAACCTTTTTATACTCTGCTCTTTGAAATTAAGTCACAAAGCACAGTTCATACTCAAGGAATGAGGAATTAAATTCCAGGTCCTTGAGATGGGTTTATCACATAAATTATTTGGAATTCTTCTGCATGGGGTATTTGTCTATTCTCCCCAATTTATTTCTTACCAGTTACTTATTTATATTAGTATGAACTTGTGAATATTCAGTCTTTTTTCCAAGTGTGAATCGGTTATGGCCAAGAAACATACGTACATTTTCATAAAAGTTAATAAAGAAAATTTGGAACATTTTACATGATATATATATATGAGTACCATCTGATGTTGAATATGCTATTATATTCTATGGTTTCCTTAGAATCCATCTTCCTTTAAATATCAGGGACATTTCTCTTTAACTTGCTATACTATAACAACAGCTGTGAACCACATAATGATATTTCACTCAATAATAGACTGCATATATAATGGTATATCCCGAGATTGTAGTGGAGCTGAAAATTCCTATTATCCAGTATCTTTTCTATACCTTTTCTATCCTAAGATATATATAAGCATAAATTTTTGCCATCATGTTACAGTTTCCTTTGGTATTCAGTAGAGCTGTACAGGTTTGTAGTCTAGGAGCTATAGTTTATAATCTATACCATATAGCCTAGGTGTATATACCATAGTCTATACCATATAGCCTAGGCTATACCATCTAGGTTTGTGTAAGTACACTCTGATGTTCACACAACAAATCACCTGATGACTCATCTTTCAGAACCAGAACGTATCACAATCCATGACTGTACAGTAGGCCTTCCCTAACAGGCTGCAAGTGTACCATAAAAAGAGACCCTTATCCTACCTCTTTCCCAGGATGGTGCATCTCAGACATAATATGATGACTCTGTGTTTTCTTATGACAAAGACAATAGGTATACTAAATAAGCTTTTTCAAAGTACAGCCCCATACCCCATTTCACTTAATAATCAGCTCTCTCATTAATGTTCTACTGGGCTCATACTTAGCACATAATAAACCCCAATCAGGATTTGTTGAATGAATGAGTAAGCCAATGATATCAGTCATTAAATTATCTATAAATGAGATTTATAGGAATAGAATTATAAAACTTTTGTAGTTTTCCAGCCTCAGTAAGAGCTGTGTTTATGCAGCTGAAAATAGAGGCCTAATTTACCAAGTCTCTACAAATTGTGCCCTTTGTTTGAGTATTGTCCCTGTTTTTCGGGTCATGTTTTCCTCTGCCCATGATGACTGTGCATGCCCTCGTGATGAGAAAGAGCTGAATCTAGACAATACAGTATGTTTTGGTACTGTGTGGATTAGCTCATTTCAGGCTTTATCTCACTTTTGAGTTTCCCTTGTGCATTCTTGGTTATCTTTGCATATATTCCTGTCCCAGAATTTATTAATCCTATCTGACCTGTCCTTGAAAAAATGTTTTTCCTTTTCATATTTTTCTCCAGGCACGTTCAGTTACCTTAAATGACCTTGCTTCAGAAAGACTTATTTTCCTAGGAACAGTAGTGTACTTTTCTTTTAGTAGTCTCCTATATCTCTGTCTTACACTTCCTATTCCACCAATTCTATTCCTTTATCCTATAAACATGTTTATATTTTTCATCCAACTCCAACTGTTAATTCATTTTTCTTCTTGAGATAGTGGTCTCTATTTGTCTCTCTACTTCATTTTTATTCACTCATCAGTTCTTCAGTCTGATTTCCCAGCCCTGGATAGAACCTTCACTGAACTGGTTCACTCTAGAGCCACTTTAAAAACTTGCCCAATGCCCTATCTCTGTTTCTTTGAGGCAGTTACAACTATTGATTAATCCCACTTTCTTGAAATTGCCCTCAACTCTTGATTTCTATGACAATGCTGTGCCGATTTTCTTTCCATTTCTGAAACCATTCCATCTTAGACTTCTGGGGTCTTCTTTTCCTCCCTCTGCTCTGAAAATGTTGGTGTTTCCCAGAATTATATATTTGGCTCTCTTTTCAGCCATGTAGAAAGCTTATTCCTACAAAAGCACATCCATGTTTACCTGTCACTGTTGACATCCAAATCAATCTGCAGCCCCGAATGCTCTCAAGTTTCATGTCTATATATACAATTGCTGTGAAATATCTCCCTGGACTCCTCTGCCTCTATAGCTGCTATGTTTATTTGCCCCAAACTCATTTCCCTTCCTTTGTTCTACTTTTCTCTAAGGAATTCCTTCCCACTCTACATGGTCCTGGTAAGAACTGTCATAGCTGGTATTGTTCCTGTATACCAATATGACAGACACATAGCCTGGCCTGGTCCAGTCAGCATCCCTCACCAATAGATACCTAGATTTTAGGAGAAGAAAGTACCTCTTTTGCTGGGTTACTGATGATAGTCATCCTTCCCTCCATGTTTCAAAGGACTGGCTATATCATTTGAATCCCCTGATTACCCAAGCAAGAGAATCGATTCATTCTTCCTTCTTACCTTCATTACTTGATGATAACCTTTTATTACTTATACACCATAAAGATCTGTCTCTCAAATATATACTACAGACCCACTGTCACTACTTCAGTCAAGGCCTGTATCATTTCTTCTAACTGATCCCCCTACATCCAGTTAAGCCTCCCTCTCATCCATCCTCTACGCTAAAGCCAGATTTGACTTACTGAGAAATACACATTCCAACCCTCAAGGGCCCTGTGGAGTCTCTGGAGAATTGAAGTGTTCCAAGGCAAACACTGGCCACACCTGCCTCCTCAGCCTCACCATATTTCAACTCACACACTCTGCGTTCTTGCCCTAGGTACCCTCTCTCACCGTCCTTCTATTCTATTCCCTCTGCCTGGGATGCCCTGGTCTTCGTCACCTGGTTAAATCCTATTACAAGATTTTCCCTGGTATCTCCCCGACTAGAAAGTCTTTCCTTATTTCTAAGCCGTATTGGATGTCCTCCCATGCTCTGTACCACCTTGTGCTCCCCTCTTCAAGGTTCTCGATCCACAGTTTTGTAATTATTTACTTGTCTGCTTTATAACTCTGAATGAATCCTAACATACACTCCTATGCTTAATATGATGTCTGACGTATAGAGTGTGCTCAATAAAAGTTTGTTAAATAGGCTAATGATTGAATCACTGTTGATTCAAGGAGGAGATGAGGTTTGTATCCTATACACATTAGAATTTGCCCATGAGTCTGTGCTAGAAGCCTTTAAGCAACCTTTTAGATGGTCATACTAGACCATGTCACATTTTCTTAATGTTCCCAAATTTACCTTATGTCCTAAGTAACTTGGCTTCTTAAATATTTTTAGTTATACCATTCCTTTTATTTTGTGTATGTTTAGATTTTTTCATAATATTTTTATTGGTGCATTTATTGGTGCATTATCATCTCACATCATAATGTAGCTCATAGTGATAGTGACATACATGCACCCAGCATTTGGTGAGTTTTCCCCTGGCTCCCTCCCCACTCTGCCCCCCTTCCCCATGCAAAATATTGAGATAAGCATTGGTATTCTCACATATGTACATAATGTCAGTGGAAGTGTTTCCTTCATTAATTCTCCTTTTCCCCATCCCACTCTACCCAAAACCACCTCCCTTGCAGAAATTCACCTTTTGTTTGGTTAGCTGTATCAGGCCTAATACAATAAAAATATTTTATACTTATTATATCCTTTCAGAAAATGTTAAGGTGTTAGGTTTTAAGGATGAAAATTACTATGAATCCATGTATCATAACTTGGGTTTCAGTTTTTGTGTTTCTTTAATGTCCACCTGGAAAGAGCTATTCTTCTGCCTCAGTATTTACTCGTGCTAATTCAATTACATGCCTTTTTAAATCATGGGTTTGTGTAGATTTGAATGTATACCATAAAATGGGATGCCTGATGGTTTTATGGGCTATTGCATTTTGTTTTTATGTAACTGAGCATTATTGAAGGATTTAGAAGTATTAACTCTTTCTTGTTTTTTGTTTTGTTTGTTTGTTTGTTTGTTTGGGGCACTGGAGATTGAACCCAGGGACATTCTACATCCAAACTACATCCCCAGCCTATTTTATTTTTTATTTTGAAACAGGGTCTTGATAAGTTGCTGAGGCTGTCCTCAAACCTGCAATCCTTCTGTCTCAGTTGCCCAGGTACTGATATTACAGGCATGTGCAGCCACACACAGCGGAAGTATTAACTCTTTGGTGGTTGGTCCACATTCTTGAAATATAAGTTCATTTTACTCTTGAGGAGAAACAAATAATTAGGTGACAAAGGAAGACCAGCATATTCATTTTTTCATGCAGTCAAAGCAAGTTCTAAAATATACTTTGGTCTGCTCATTTGGTAGTTTGTTTATTGAATGAATTCAACTTTTTAATCTCCATAATGAATTATAATGATTTAGTACTATATTAGCCAATTCAATGATTAGCCAATATGGTTGCCACATTAGTTATTGCAACCTCTAAAGCTTCTCATTTTCACAGATCCTCCCTTCCCCCTAGCTGCAAGGATGCAGATATGCATGGTTTTCAACACTTGGAGAAAACAATAGCCAATCTCATAAAACTGCTATTTAGTCTCTAAAAAGAAAAAGGAAAAAATCTGTTATATTGGTTAAATTCTGGTTTCTGTTATCTAAAGAAAAATTTTCAGATGCTTTATAATATCAAGTCATAAAGTGTGTGTGTGTGTGTGTGTGTGTGTGTGTGTGTGTGTGTATGTGATATCAGTGACTGAACCCAGGGGTATTCAACCTCTGAGCTACACTCCCAGCCCTGTTTTAATTTTTATTTTGAAACAGGATCTCGCTAAGTTTGTATGCACTGGCTTGGAACCTGCAGTCTTCCTGTCTCAGCTTCCCACGTACTGGGATTACAGATGTGGGCCACCGTGCTCAGCTTATAAAATCTTTTAATAGACAAAATTTTCAGCACGAATAGTCTCCAGAACTAAACTTAAAAGCAACCTCTTAATCTTTATTACTTTCCTATTCTTGATTAAAATAGTTTCCTTATTTTGAAATTCAAAGACTATCTGCTGAAACTATCTCAACCTATCTTAGGTTTACCATCTTAGTCATTTTAAGTGACTCAAAGTTTCCACATTTGGAAATGTACAACTATCAAAGATTGATTATAGGAATAAAAACCCTCATAAAGCAAAGTGATTGTCTTCTGGGTGTAGGTTATTTCCATTCAGGCTTTGCTAATGTTTGTGGAGATACACCTGAGGCATTGTGTCTTTTTTCATGTGGATGATAGATTACACTTCCCGGTGTAATCTATCACTATCCTAGATGTCGGAGACCACTGGGCTTGCTGCTTGTGTTGCACTGAAGGACAGCAGATGCGATTTCCTTCAGCCTGGGTGTGCTTTCTTGCTCTCGTTAAGTACAAAGTGCCAGAAATGTACCCTGCGCTTGACAAAACACAAAACACAAAAGACAGGGTCTCTATCCTTAGCACTTTTCATTCCAGAGTATAAAATTGCAGGTGGCAGTAACAGTATCAGGTTGACCACCAGAGGCAGCTTAATCATCATGAAATGCTAGGTAAGTGAGCCAATTAAATGAAAACCATGGAAAGAGGTGGTTGGGAGGACAAGCCATGATTATTCAGAGCAACACAAGAACATTTATCAGGGCTAGTTTGAGTTAGTTACAAAAGCTAGAGTTGGGGCTTGGGAGAAGGAATATGTAATTTTTTCTGTACCTTATGTTTTTCTAGCTCTTAAAATATATGTGAGATATTAAATTAGGAAGATACAAGAGAATAATCTGTAGCCTTATTTTATATTTATGACTTCATCTGGCTGTAAAGCAAGTGGCTCACAGAATATAGCAGTCACTTTTATATTGATGGTTGTGGTTTAAAATCACTATAACAACTACTAACAACTACTTTATTTGCTACAAAGGCACATAGTCTAAATTTTGGCCTAGAGAACTGTTATTAATTCAAATGCATGAAGAGTCACAGGATAATTTTACAAAATGTTTATAGCTAAGCACTGGATTTTGTCTTCTCTGACTCTACCAAATTCCATCCTTCTTGCTTAGATGTGGCTGGTACAAAATTTCCAGCATTTGACTTGAAGTTATTACTGGTCCCAATTATTTAACATGGAAATCTTACTACTGTTTAGCCATCCTCTCAAAAACATAATTGAATATTATATATATATATGTGTTACATATACTATATATATAGTCATCTCTTCTGAAACATCTTCCATCAAGTCAACTAAATTCACATCTTCCTGCTACCCTTTAATTAGTATTAATTTTATCATATGTCAGTTTCTTTTGTTTAACTGTAGGAATGGAAATGGTTGACTATAAAGTTAAAAACACAAAAGTCATTAAATGCCAGGCTAATGTTCTTCTAACAATAAATCCCCCTTATGGCCCTTTCCACATACCCTGGTACTTACTTAATAGCCCAACTAGTGATCCTCCATCCTTTATAGAAAAACATTAATTTTTGGTTTCCTGGTTTTTCCATGATTGTGTTCAAATGTTTCTTTCACTTTGGAATGTCTGGCTCATTTTTTTCTTTCCATTTTATCCTCTTTATTCTGAGGCATAGAAAGGTTGGAGATGATGTGTGTAACGGAGGAAAAATAGGCCCAAACTGAAAATATCTGGGACTTAAGGTAGTTTCCTTTAGACCCAGGGATAAAACTCATTGCCTAGATTTATTCATCCCTTTTCATTTTTTGGATATGGTAACAAATTCTTACATCTCTGGTACTGGCCTTTGGGATCCAGTGGAATTAATAGAGATGCTCAGTCAATGTCTCTTGAATTGCTATAATAATAAATGGCCCTTAAGTATTTATTCCCATTTCTCAAATCATTTGACACAGCCATGCAACTTGGATTCTGTGTGGTGAATGACAGTGTGTAGGTGATATCATTCTGGTTACGACTTCTTTTAGGCATGGTATCAACCAAGCCAAGAGCAATTATTTTTTCCTATTATAAGATAGAACTTTATTGAAACACATGAGTACAAATATAAAGGAACATTCTGTTTAAGAGACACAATCAAGAGTGAGGGATAAAGAAATTAATGTGTCCTGGCACAGTTAAGTATCTAACATTTACCTATCCTCAGTCACTGTAATCCAAACCCCTCATTCCCCTGGACTTTAGATTCCAGCTTGAATATAGAGCCTACTAGGGCTTGTCCAATTGAAGCTCTTTGAGGATGACTCTAGTGTCTTTCATTTCTAGCAACAATGATCTTTGCCTGCTGGTCTTCAATTTAGAAGGGAGAAGAATCATATTTGCCATTCCAAGAATAAAAATGTATTTGCTTTCCCAAAGTTGTTACTCTCTAACCTAAAAGGTATAGAAAGTCCAAAAAAGGTGCTACTACTAAACCTAACCAAAAGGAATTTCACTGTCCCTTTTCAAATCCCTACAACTTACTTATACGTACTCTAGATTCAGTCTGCATTATAATTAAAATGAAGAATCATCTCTTACCTCAGAACCTGGTTAACACAAACAAAGAACTCATACACAATATTACATAGTATTAAAGTAGAAATATTATTTTTCCCTGAAGCATGCGTATGGTGCATTTTATCTAGCCGAGTAATTTAGTAACTTCTACAATCTTAAACATAGCTCCTTGTAAGGACTTTAGACACCTATCCTACTGAGCTCTTCCAATGGAAGCGACAGCAAAATTCCCTAAAATGTTGCCAGCTTAATGCTAAGGAGGTTGACATTGAACGTTTCTCAGTTTGGAATGTGCTACTCTCTCAGCACTGCTCCACGAGCAGAATTGGCTCAGAGGGACTTGGACCAGCGTTAGAGGCTTCTCCAGTTGCTCAGAATTGGAGGTCTTGATGGGATAGCTGGGGCGGGGAGCGGGGAGAAGAGGAAGCAGAAACCATGGTTAATTTCATGCTTCTCGGGCTTGCTTCTTGTACACTATGCACAGCCCAGAGATGCTCTGGCAAGAGTGAGAGGCAGCTGGATAGATTAAGAAAGGCCTTTTGTCTCTGCCATTCTCTAACAAACCATATTTAGGGTGACAGATGCAAATGGACAGGCATGACTTCAGAGAGTTCCAGAATGGTGTTAATATAGTGAAGCTTATTCCTAGTTACAAAGTTTCATGTCTTAATTGTTTAGTATTTGTAGACAGAAGTGGGTGGAATTTCATCCTTTGGATGTTTTAAGGAGAACTTCACACCTCCCGCCCCCAATAAAACACTTATCTTTCATTTTAACATACAACAGTAAATATCTGTTTTTTTTTTCTTTTTTAAAGAGAGATTGTCATTAAGAATGTCAACAAGTGGTTGGAGATATAGCTCAGTGGTTGAGCACTTGCCTAGCATGTGCGGGGTCCTGGGTTCCATCCTCAGCACAGAAAACAAAAATGTCAACAAGAAAATCATGGGAAATAACAAAATCCCTCAAAATCTATTTTTATGGGCTGTTGGAAACAACCATGTGTTTTGTTTTGTTTTGTTCTCATTCTTGAATTAAAAAGAAAAAAAAAGAAATGTGACCAAGAATGATGTGGAAAACTTCAGCATTAAAAATAATATCCTACGTAATCCAAAAGGGAAATCAATTGTTCACTTTGAAAGTGTTCACTAGCACAAACACCAAAATAATGAGTAAGCTGGGTCTCCTGAGAAAATGTCATATGTCACTTGCTACTTCCTATTGGGCTCCAGGTATAACAAGCCTCCCTCCCTCCCCTGACTTTTGACTATCTCAGGAGACTTATAAGAAAGACATTTTTCCAAGCAATTAGAAACAATCCATTGTTTTATTAGATACCAACTTCTCCCACTGTTAAGTCATTTCAAATTGGCCAGTTTGCCTAATAGATGAAACAATAATAGTACTGCAGGGCAATTTGGAGTGCAAAGAATGTTTAAGTTGATGGTGCCATGTCTCATGGTGGTACATGAGACAGGGCACCCATTCACACCCAGATACAAGAGACCAGTCTCTTAGGGGAGAATTTCTGGAAATTTAGGGCTCACCTATGGACAATGAAATATATCAATAATTTCACTCTTAAACTGCATAGCTGACTTGAAAGTATGTGTATTGTAAGTCACTTAAATTCTTCATCTTCTGTAATGTTCCACATTATTATGTAAATGTTTAAAATTGAAAAGAACAAACCAGTGTCCTGAGAAATCCCTTAAATCAATAATCATTTTCTGAAAAGTTGGAAGTGGATTCAGGGAATGCCGTTTTACAAACTTGCCTTGTTGAAACCCACCTTCTTCCATGTCCTAGTGTCTCCAGTCTTTAAGGAGTAACACAGACTCTGCCAGTCCAAACTCCACCCTCAACCTCGCCCATAGAATTCATAAATATCTTCATCTGTTAGTAGTTTTCAAGAGTAGTAGCATATGTGGCCCATGCTGTGAACAATCTTAGCAATACAGATTTTTTAAAGGTTCACAGTTCTCCAAAAAGAAAATGCCTAAGCACAACTATATTCAAACTAGTGTCATATTTGACTAAAACAATATCTGGTTTTCAGTACTGGAGCTGTGTGCCAGAGGTTTTGCTGGCAGTGGGTAGGAGTTTGGGTGCAGGAGTCAGAATCAGAAACTAAATGGGAGAGACAAGGAAGAAAAAAATATATAAGTATATTATCTTCCTTTGCACATTAACATGGAAATAAAAACTAAAGGCACTAAAATGTTCTTGGGAAGTCTCCTACGGGGGAAAATATATGAAAACTTTCAAAAGAGATATTTATGGCCAAGTCATATAAAAAGAACTTTAAGGCCTGGCGTGGTGGCGCAGGCTTGTAATCCCAGTACTTGGGAGGCTGAGACCGGAGGATCCAGGTTCGCGGCCAGCCTCAGCTACTTAGTGAGGCCCTCCGCAACTTCGTGAGACCCGGTTTCAAAATAAAGAATAAAAAATAGGCCCGGGGGTGTAGCGCGGAGGTAGAACGCCCCTGGGTTCAATCCCCGGTACCGCAAAAAAAAAAAAAAAAAGAACTTTAAGAAACAGCTCTCTACCTTTGACCTCTAAATATCTAAAATGAAGTTTAGGACATTAACCCATTCATGTACCTTTAAAAATACCCTAAACAAAACAAATAAAATAGAAATTGTCGGATAGTATTTAAGAAACCCACTGTCCTTGCTAGCAGCTATTGGTAACTTTGTTGGAGTTACGTGTTTGTAATGTTTTCTTCTCAAGTTCTCTAGTAGCATGATGCCCTAAATTGAAATGACTGCCTTACTGACTGCTTCTAATTTACCTCCTTGTCTCCCTGGACTATATTATTAATTTTGTGCCGTGACTGTGCATGTTGATAGATTTCCTAGACGATCGTTGATGACTATTGCCCATAAAATATCTTATGTTTCTTCCCATTGGCATATTCATATAATTTATTATTTTACCTATGAGTTAACACAATGGAGAGATTATTTAAAAGGCTATTTGAGACCTAGAATGTAGCAACTCCAGGCTATTATAATCTTTACCAGGAATTATTTGCCTTTGTGCATAAGTAAAAACAAATGTTCCATGTGTATAATTATTTTGATCTTAAAAGGCATTCTTACTGAAGAAAGACAATATTAGAATTCTGTAGTTCCCTTTGGTACTCTCAAGATACCTTCTTTATAGTCATTTTTATCTGTATATTCATTATATTTATAATAGTTTCTATATAGGCTTGGGTTTATTTATATATACATATATGTATCTAGACTTGGGCATGCATAGACATAAAAATAAAAGTATAAACCTTGTTATAAAATAAGTAATTATAGGTAGAATTTAATACATGTCTTTTAAAATAAGTCTAAAGAGTATTAGTAGGATTTTTTAAACGACTACTAGATTGAACATAAAACAATTTCTAGTCCCCCCCCCTTTTTTTTTGTGGTACCGGGGATTGAACCCAGGGGCATTCTACCTCCGAGCTACACCCCCGGCCCTATTTTTTATACTTTATTTTGAAACCGGGTCTCATGAAGTTGCGGAGGGCCTCACTAAGTAGCTAAGGCTGGCTGCGAACTGGGATCCTCCGGTCTCCGCCTCCCAAGTACTGGGATTACAAGCGTGTGCCACCACGCCCGGCTCTC
>PVJS01019690.1:0-33442 GCA_004027185.1 Glis glis
GCGGAGGGCCTCACTAGGTAGAGAGAGAGAGAGAGAGAGAGAGACAGGGGGAGAGAGAGCAAGCAAGCTGAGGCTGGCTGTGAACCCAGATCCTCCGGTCTCTGCCTCCCAAAGTACTGGGATTACAAGCGTGCGCCACCACGCCTGGGTTTGGTTGAAAGTTTCTGAAGGGCAGAGTGAGATATAGTTTCCTGATGCTCAAGAAACATAGACTTTTCCAGGGGAGGGTGCTCAAAAACAAAATATGCAAGGGATAAAACCCCTTGAAGGAGCAGTGCCTTCATCCAGAGGCACTTTTCATCAGGGGCACTTACTAAATCTGGGTGCATGTAGAGACTGAAAAATCCAGGCTTGACCTCTGGCAGAAAGCTATTCCTGGGAAACAGAGAAACTAGCAGGAATTTGGCAGTTTGAGGGGCTGAAGTAACAAAATCATACTTGGGGAGTTTTGGACACATAGCTGCTCTTTCCTTGAAGAATTTGCCACATTAGAAGCTGTGTGGGGCAGGAAGTGAAAGAGCTAAGCTGTAAACCTCAGAAGGACAGAACTAAATCTTCAGTTTTTCAGATTTGGGGAATCAGAGTCCCACCAAGTGTATAATTAATATCCTATGGAGCCATGCCTCAGGAACAGGGCCAAGCAGAGCTGGACTGAGTTTTACCAAAATGTCATTGCAGCCTCAACCCTGCTGCATCACTTACTGACATGAGACGATTAGTTCCCCAAACACCTGACCTTGCTATTAGCAGAAAGAGGAAAGCCTGTCTGAAAGTATCACTTGGAAGCTCTATGTTTTTGTGTGAGAGAATAGGCCAATAGAAAATACTCAAACAAAAGCACAGAAAGGAAAAATAATGAAAACAGCAACAACAACAAAGCCAATAGTAAGAGTAATATGAAGCATGATGAAAAGGACACATAATTGAAGTTCCAAAAAGAACAAAGAGATTAAACTGGAAACAATATTCAGAGTTAAAGGATAACAGTTTTCTAAAACGGATGAAAGACATCAATCCACAGATTAAAGTAAGATAAATACACTGTAAATAATGTCTGGTAACTCTACTACTAGTAAAACTACTGAGAACTATTAAGAAGAGAAAGTCCGAAGTGCAGCCAGAGAAAGACTTTATCCCAAAGGAATGTCAGTGAAACCAACCCCTGACTTCTCAACTGGGACTATGGAAGTCGGATGGCAATGAAATAGCATCTTCAGCATGCCAAAAGAAAATAATTTTCAAGTTAGAACTCTAAACCTGGTGAAAATGTGCTTCATAAATTAAGGTGAAGTAGAAACATTTTCAGACAAAGAAACATGAAGGGGATTTCTTGCCACTAGTTTGTAGTGTGGCAACAAAACTAACATGAAATTTTTTTTCTTCTTCACAATTTATGGAGAGAAGACTTGTTCTTACTATAGATCTTAGCAAATTCAGGATACAAAGTTTTTCTTTTCTTATGAAGTTGAGAGAATGTCCACCTTTTTTTTTTTCTCTCTTTCAGTACTGGGGATTGAATCTATGTGCACTCTCCCACTGAGCCACACCCCCTGCCCTTTTAATTTTTTAAAATTTTGAGATAGGGTCTCCCTAAGTTGCCCAAGCTGGCCTCAAATTTGTGACCCTCTTGTCTTTCCACCCTTTCAATGAAAGGAATCACTTTATAAACTTGTCTTTGGCATATCAAAATTGCTAGCATTGTTACCCTTGCACTTGGGGGCCATGATTAAGTAAAATAAGAGTTACTTGAACATAAACACTGCAATACCACAGCAGTTGATCTGATAACAGAAGTGACTACCAGGCAGGCAGTATGTGCGGTGTAGATATGGTGAGCTAAGGGACAAGTCGTGTTCCTGGTGAGATGGAGAAAGATGGCATGAGATTTCATCATGTTGCCCAGAAGGACATATCAAAAAACAAGCATGTGAATTGTTTATTTCTAGAATTTTCCACTTCATATTTTTGGACCATAGTTGATTTCAGATAACTAAAAATCATAGAAAGTGAAATTATGGACATGGGGGGGGGCTACTATCCTTGAAAATGCTAACTAAAAGGGGACTGTTACAGCTTTGTTGATGTCAAAGTAGACTTTCAAGGTGAGAAGCATTATTAGAGATAAGAGGGACATTTTGTTATTGTGAAGGGTGTGAGCCAGCACGAAGGAGGCTATTGCAGCAATCCATGCCAGAGATGATAGTGACGTGGACTGGAAAGGTAGCTGTGGATATAAGGTGAAGTAGTCAAATTCTGAATTCATTTACTACCTCTGAGCAGGTGTCCACAGGACTTGGTGTTGGATTTGTATGGGATGTGAAACAACAGAAAGGTATTAAGGATAATTCCAAAGTTTTTGTCCTGAAGGGCTAGGTGAATAACAGTACTCTTTACTGAAATGGGAAAGTTTATTGAGATGTGAGAAGAGGAGAGGAGAGAAGAGGAGAGAAAAATACAAGTTCTTTTTGGCCCGTGAACAGGATTGGGGGAGATGGCAGTGGTTCTGTTTTGAGCATCTGGAGCGATGCTGCTGAGAGGACATTTGGAGACACGAATCTCCAATCCTGTTTAACGCCTTTATGTTACAGATGAAGATAATCAAGTTAAAAAAGAAAAGGTAATAAAGTTTGGAAACTCGCTTACAGTCACAGAGTAAGTAAATAGCAAAAAGAGAACTAAAATCCAGATCTATTGAAGCTAACCTCGTGTCTCAAACCATGCCATATGCTGTTTCTAAACTTGCTTTTGTTGAACTGTGGAAAAAATCCATAGAGAATAAAAATAATTGTGAAAATACAGTGAGTGTGTAGTCTGTGCCAGGTATTGTGCTAAATATTTATGATTCTTTTCTCTTGTCTTTTTTTTTTTTGGTACTGGGGATTGAACCCAGGGATGCCTCTACCTCTGAGCTATATCCCCAGACATATTTTATTTTTTATTTTGAAACAGGATCTCACTAAGTTGCCAAGGGCCTTGCTAAATTGCTGAGGCTGGCTTTGAACCTGTGATCCTCCTGTCTTGGCCTCCCAAGTACTAAGATTACAGGTATGTGCTACCACATCTGGCTTCTTAGGTCTTTTATAATAGGCCAAAAGAGGTAGATAATAATATTCTCATTTTTATAGATTAAAAAAACCCTCGAACTTCTGAGGTTAAGTGACTTTCCCCAGGTCACATCATTGGTGAAGCTAGTCAGGTAGCAAGGGGTTTTAACTCCTATCACCACTAAGCTTTAGCTTTTCCTCCTGTGGTAGGAAATAGATACTCAAATTGTGCTGTGTCTCATTCAGTTTTCTTGATTCTTTCATGGGGTTATGATCAGTTTGCGCATCCACTATTTGATTCTTTGGCCTCCTGGCTTTTCCTTTAGATTTTCAATTTGACTGAGGAACTATTTCCATTCAGTTAAATTTAGGAAAATTTCTGATGCTACATAAGGCTCTTTTCTCTGGAACTCTGGTGAATCCTTCATCAGGACATAGTGCTGGCGTTTTAAATCTCAGTAGCTGTAACTGCTGTCTTTTTGGAACAAAGAAATAATTAGAGATCATTTGTAATAAAAGCCTCTTCTCTCTTTCTGATATAAGAGCCTTTGTATTTTTGTTGACCTCTTTGAAAATTACAGAGAAAATAAAATAAATCCATAAAAACATCCACAAAACTCAACACCTCATCCAAATTACTTCTCCAACCCAAACTAAAGCATCCTCAGAAGAAGGAGGCTTTTTGTCTTTAATCTAAGGGCAGTGTAAAAGCCCGGGTAGTCTCTGGGACTACTTTAATCAATTTAATGGAGTTTGTCGACTTCAGGCTTTGGGCTAGTACAAAGAGGCACTCAGATGTAAGCCAGCGAGAGAATGCTTTCCCAGGCGTTGGACTCAAACCAGCTCTATGTGATAAGAGAAAAGGTCCAAGAGGAGTCAATGATGTGGTCCATTCTGGCTGGATTGATAGTCTGAAAGTGTGCTATGTTACTAAAGGTGTGGTGGCAAAAGCTGGCTGGTCCTCTATCTAGCATAATTTCCTTTACAAGGTGATTGTGGGATACGAGGTGTACATTGATGGACCTTTGTTAGTTCAAAGGTTTTTACCTCTTTATTCTAAAGCCCCATTGTGATTTCGCAGGGCTTAAAATATGTATTACTGTCCCTTTCATTTTATCATTCTGAAAGAAATCAAAGACAGAAAACTTTTTTCTTCCTAATGAGCTTGTCTGTTTGAAATCAGAGGTGTTTGTACATATGGCCTCCTAATATCTCAGCTGAGTCTTTGTGATTTCAATGGGAGTTGGTGAGACTTTGTTCTTCCGTAGGGAGGGACTTGTGTTCTCTTCCTTTTCAATATAACAGTTTAGTTTATTATAAAATAAAACAGAGAAAACTACAAGTACATTTTAAAAAAAGATCTGAAAGACTGCTAATTGCCCCTTCCCTTTCAACTAAAGTTGAGGAATTTGTCTTATTATAATACAAACCCTTGAGTATTTGTAGCCACAGCTTTTGTTTCAACAAAACTTCTGGCTAAATGAAACGGATTTGGGGCATGAGCATTTGGGCTGTATGGTGTGATGCTAGTAAAAAGAAGATTTGGCTATGTGACTAAAACAATACTCTCATGAGTATTATTAATTGCTGTTTACTATTATTGGCCCGAGGAATTTTTCCTGAAGGCACCAATTTCAAATTGTGAATTGCTTGCCTGGTGGAGTCTCTATGTACTCTATTTTTCATCTGACATACAATCCATACTTTAAAGTCTATCTGTTATCCATTCAATACAGTTTGAAGTAAAATGTCAGTGATTGACAGTTTGTAACAAGAAGAAGCACTCATTTTTTTAAACTGAGAAAAACAGAATAAACTCTTAATAGTACAAAAATGTTGGTGACACTATCCAGTTTCCCAAAGAAATATTTTGTTCATCAGCTCCTAAAATGTGATTCAAAACACTCACGACAGGTGAATGAAAAGAGAAAAATTAAGATACGGGCACAAACAAAAGGTAGCATTAATAATTCAGGTAAATAAAATTTGTATACAAAAGAAAACTGTCAAGGTGATGGAGAGCGCTTCTGCAAGTACAGGACATGCAGGCAACAGGAAAATGAGTTGCGATCTGAACGTTTTACATGCTGCACGGGAGCTTCAGAAAGTTGAGTTTTCTCTTCTTGATTCCACTGTTCTCACACATTCTATTTACCCTGATTTATAACCTTTCCTAGGTTACATGGATTGGGGTTTTTCCTCTACCATATACATTGTTGTGATTTTAAGGGACTAACCATAGGTTGACTATAAACTGTCCTTTAATGTTTTATAATTTATTTCTATTAACCTGAATTGATTGGAAGCTATTTCTTAGCTGGGCATGGTGGTGCACACCTATAATCCCAGTACTTGGGAGGCTGAGACAGTAGGATCACAGGTTTGAGGGCAGTCTCAGCAACTTAGTGAGGCCCTCAGCAATTTAGAGAGACTTTGTTTCAAAATAAAAAATAAAATAGAAGGTGTAAGCTCAGAGGTAGACTGCCCCTGGGTTCAATTCCCAATACCACACACAAAGAAAGAAAGAAAGAAAAAAGCAAGAAAGAAAATGATTTCTTATTTAAGCCATTAATACTATATCACATTGTATCCTTCAGCATTTTTGCAGCAGGGGGAGGAGGAACCCATTATATAATCCCCAAGGCTGCACCCCCAGGGACCCACCTTCAGTCACACCCTATCGGTCTACTAAGTACCACCCAGGTAAATCCATTACAATGGATTTATCCACTTTTGGGATTACAACCCTCATGACTCAATTACATCAGCTCCAAACATTAAGTGAGTTCTTTAGGGGACATTTTATATCTAACTATAACATACATTTCATGGGTAGTGTCTCTCAGTGGTCCATGTAGAATGGACCATTCAACTTTTACAGCACAATGTAAAAGCACTCATGTTCATCAAAGGTATCTTTAAGGTGTGAGAGCAAGTTGTATCGACAGGAATAAGAATGAATGAACAAGATTCATTGTTTTTAAGGAGGAGATTTTTTGGAGGGCTGAAGGAGCTGAAGGAGCAGGGTGGATGGCTTTGTGGGTATGGATTTGTGAGCAACGTAGGAGATAGAATCAACAGCATTTGGCGATTGGATATAGGGGTGAGGGAAAAGGTGGAGTCTTGTATAACTTCCACATCTATGACTCAAGAGACTGGATGAAGGGTGGTCACATTGGGAAATTAGTAATTGAAATGTGATGGTGGTGGCTGTAGTGATTGAGAAGCAAGATCAGGAGCTCAGCACTGAACTTGTTGAATTTTAATTTTATATGTACCAGTGTCAAGAGAGAATTTTAGGTCAAGAACATAGACTTAGAAATATTTTATTTATTTCTTTTTTTTTTTGCAGTACCAGGGCATTTTTTTGCAGTACCAAGGGCATTCTACCTCTGAGCTACACCCCCAGCCCTAATTTTTAGTCTTTATTTTTTGAAACAGGGTCTCACTAAGTTGTGAAGGGCCTCACTAAGTAGCTGAGGTGAAATATTTTATTTCTTATAGTAGCTAATACTTCAGATGAAAATACACAACTTAAAATACCAATATTTTGCTTTTAAATAAAAAATGCACATGGTAAAAGAAATACAAAAAAATCTTCCACCCCAGATCTACAATTTCACTCTCTAGATTTAGGTATTATTGATAGTTTTTAAAAATGTGTCCAGCTGGGTGTGGTGGCGCACGCTTGTAATCCCAGTACTTGGGAGGCTGAGACAGGAGGATCGCAGGTTTGCAGCAAGCGTCAGCTACTTAGTGAGGCCCCCTGCAACTTAGCGAGACCCTGTTTCAAAATAAAGAATAAAAAATAGGGCTGGGGATGTAGCTCAGAGATAGAATGCCCCTGGGTTCAATCCCCAGTTCCGCAAAAAAAAAAAAAAAAGTATCCAGCATTTAAGTACAAGCATATGTATATAAACAGGAGTATGTATAAATATAAATATATACACCTTATACATGTGCTGAGTAGAAATGGTAGCATAGTATTGCTATGGGTTGAATGTTTTGTTTCCTCCAGCATACAGACTAAGTGCGTTACTCTCTCTACTACAGGGATCATGAGGTGATGAACCGTCTCTTTACTGGGAATCCCTGAAGGTCAGCGCGTATGAGTTTTCTCTTTTGAGTTAGTTGGCTTCACCAAGGGGAAATTTCCCATGAACAGTGCAACAGTGTTAGGAGGTGTGATCTTGTGTATGAGTTGTGAGGGTAGATGGAAAAGGGCTTGATGGAGGGACGTTGTTCCCCCTTTGCCTCCACCTTCTGCTATGTTTGGGCACAGTGTTTCTCTCCTCTAGAGGATGCAAAGTTCGAGGTGCCATTTTGGAAAGAGATGTTGTGCCTTGCTGTGGACTTCCCATTCTTTAGAATTGGGAGAAATAAATCTCTAATGTATATAAATTTCTGGTTTCAGGTATTCTATTATAGCTGCATAAATGGACTAAGACAATCACTTTTAGTCATCTGCATGCTACTTTTCACTTTTCAGTACACCTCAGAGATGATACTATATTAACATAGATCTACTTCATTCTTTTTAATGGTTGTCTAGTATTCCTTTTCATAAATGGACCTAGTTTCTTAATCTATTTTTTAACTGATGGTTATTTAAAGTGTGTGTATTTATGTATATGTGTGTGTTTTTATATGTATATGTATTTTTTGTGGTGTTATATATATATATATATATATATATATATATATATATGTATGTATTTTGTGTGTTTGTGTGTGTGTGTGTGTGTGTGTGTGTTACTGGAGATTAGACCCAGGGGCATTCTACCTCCATGCTATACCCCTGGCCCTTTTTATTTTTTATTTTGGAAGAGGGTCTTGCTAGGTTGCTAAGAGTCTCACTACATTGTTGAGGACATCCTTGAACCTGTGATCCTCCTGTGTCAGTCTCCCCAGTACAGGGATTACAGGCATGTGCCACTATGCCTGGATTTTTCTTTTTCTTCCTTCCTTCCTTTCTTTCTTTCTTTCTTTCTTTCTTTCTTTCTTTCTTTCTTTCTTTCTTTCTTTCCTTCCTTCCTTCCTTCCTTCCTTCCCTCCTTCCTTCTTTCTTTCTTTCTTTCTTTCTTTTGATGCTGGGGATTAAACTCAGAGTTTCACATGTGCTAGGCAAGTGCTGAATAAATGAGTTATACCTCTAGCCTCTACAGTTTTTATGATACATGTTTCAGTACATGTTTGCACACATAGCTGGCTTATCTTTGCAAGTGAATTGCTGGTGAAATTGCTGATGGTACATTCCTCACAGTTAAGTTGATGTAAAGATATAGTGAAATTTGTTTTTCAAAGACTTACCCTGGGCTGGGGGCATGGCTCAGTAGTAGAGCACTGGCTTAGCATAGTCGAGGCCCTGGGCTCCATCCCCAGCACAGCAAGGAGAAAAAAATTGTATCCATTTACATCTTACTAGCTATGTACGAGGGAGCCTGTTTCTCTATATTCTATCCAATATTGAATACTATATCATATTTTGAGCCTTTTCAATCTTGTAGTAAATAATAGTATGTAATTAAAATGGATTGGGAAGCGGGCCATGGTGGCACATGCCTGTAATCCCAGCACTTGGGAGGCTGAGATGGGAGGATCGCAGGTTCAAGACCAAGTTTCAGCAACTTAGGGAGACCCTGTTTCAAAAAAAAAAAAAAAAGCCAGGCACGGTGGTGCATACCTGTAATCCTAGTACTTGGGAGGCTGAGACAGGAGAATCACAAGTTTGAGGACAGCCTCAGCAATTTAGCAAGACCCTGTTTCTTAATAAAAGCAAGACAAAAAGGGATTGGGAGGTCCTCTAGGTGCACATGCATGTTGTTACTGTTATTTCCCTGTTTCGTGGGAGAAACTCTAATGTGGGTCTCCTTAGGACTTTCCCGTTGGAAAAGGGGCTGCAGACTCTTGCAGTCTCCTACCTGAAGAGCACGGACTTGACTGACGACCAGTGTTCTGGGGTGAAGGAGATGGGAGTCTGTGTTCAGTAGAGCACTCACACCTTCAGCTGTGCCTGGTGTTCCCCAAGTAAAGACCTGTTTTGCGCTTCCCAGGGGATAGAGCCTTAGTCTTTTTTTCCAAGATATGAGAGGGGCAGGAGTGGAGGAGAAGATACAGGAATCTGAGTGCTTCTTTTTTTTGTAATATTTATTGTGAATTTTTATTATAGAGAATAGTGGGTCTCATTGTGGTATATTGCGTACAATGTAACTTGGTCAATATTACTCTCTTTTCCCTCCCTCCTCTCCCACTCCTCGCCTTCCTTTACCTTGATGGTTTCCCTCCTTCTTTCATGACACCCCCCCACCCCCGTTCTGAGTGCTTCTTAAACAAAGCTTTCAGCAAATCCTCTTTATTTTTTGTTACCTCTCCCCTTTCACTCTCACTCCCAGAGACCCTGGAATTCGGATTCCTGATCATTTAAAAGGTTCTGTTCATACCGCAAAAAGAAAAAAAAAAAGGTTCTGTTCTACGAGTTATGTTGGTTCTCTGCTTCACTCGCTGCTAGTGTAAGGTTCTGTGCCGTCGAGTCTGTAAGTCATTACCGTCCTCTATTTATGGACAGTTTCCATATGTATTGCCAGCCTTCCCTGTTTCCCTTATCTCACCTCAACAAAAACGAGTGGTGTTTCTGGAGGGAGCAGAGTAATAGGTGGATTTTCAACCTGCCATTCATTTGACAATCTCTTTACCTTTTCTAACTCTCAAATACCTCATCTGTGGGAAGGGTATGAAGTATTGACTTCAATTGTGAGGACTGAATGAGATAGTACAAGAAAAGGATGATTCATGGTGTTCCAATAAATGTAGGCTCTTATGCACTATTATCACCTGTGTGATTACATCCCTCCCACACCTGCGCATGCACTGCAGATGAATTGCATCTGTTTTTCTTGCCTCAGTGTCATAGACAGCTATTACTTATGGGTTGGAGAACTTGCCTTTTTTACTATGTGTGCTGGTCCAGAGATTAATCTTAGAGATAGAATGTACATTGCATACAAACAAACAAGCAGACAGACAGACAGACAAATAATTGCCCCTCTACTCTAATTTGGATAAGACTTATATGCTTTACTCTCTCTTTTTTATTTTATTTTATTTATTTTGCAGTACTGGGGATTGAACCCAGGGGCATTCTACCTCCGAGCTATACCCCCAGCCCTATTTTTATTCTTTATTTTGAAACAGGGTCTCACTAAGTAGCTGAAGCTGGCCGTGAACCTGTGATCTTCCTGTCTCAGCCTCCCAAGTACTGGAATTACAAGCATGCGCCACTACGTCCAGCCTACTCTCTATAATAGGAATGACAAGGTGACTTTTCATTGGGGATTCCTAAACATCAGTATATGCAGGTCTTCTCTTTTGAGCTGGTTGGGTTTCCTCAAGCAGACATCACCAATGTTCTACCTGGGGATGGAAGCCTGTTGCTAGACCTTCGGTTGCTGAGCAGCATCAGGGCACGGGGAGCCTTGCTCTTCACTCTGTAGACTTAAGTGGGACCAGCATTCTTTTTTGCTTCATTCCTGTCTTGACAATATCACCAATGAGAAAAATCTCTTTATCTGGGGTGAGAGGGAGCAGATGGATGGCTCTGTAGGATGTGGGAGGAGTTCTGAGAAACGAATCACTCTTTATTATCATTGCTTCCCAAATTTTACTGTGTTTGAAAAATGCATGGGAATCTAGTAGGTCTGGGAATTCAGTAGGTCTGCATGGAGCCTAGAATGGTGAATTTCCAACATGTTTTTAGAAATGCCTAGGCTGTTGACCTATAGACTTTGAATAACAAAATTTTATAGACGCTATTAACTCAACTTTCCCAATGCCCTGAATTCCTTTGCTCTCCTGGGCTTCCAGAGGCACGAGTAAAGTTGCTCTTTTTGATTTTCCCCTTTACTGTCTCAGGCTTCAGGTTTTTCTGCTTTGTGAAATGAATGCCCACTTGTTCATATTCGAGTGAGATACAAAGATATCCCTCTTCTGCTTTTCTGTTCTCTTTGTCCTTGTGGGTTATAGCTTTGATTCCTGTTTTGTCATTTTAGTGAAGTACAAGAGGGAGCAGAGATAAATATCTGAGTTCAAATTGTCATATTCTCCAAAGTCAACTTAGGCAATTGCAGATATCTGAAAAACATGACTATAAAATTCTAGACTAGTATTAATTAACAGATTATTTGTCAAGCAGCCTAGGAATTAATGGTGAGAAATACCTTTTTACTCTTGTTTTGTCAGGTATATAATTAGTGTGTGTGTGTGTGTGTGTGATATGTATATATGTGTGTATATATATTTATGTATATAACTAGTAATGTATAAAGTATATAGCTGGGTTACTGCAACAAGTTAAAAATATAAGAAGAGGGTGAAAATGCATGAAAAGTATGAATGTGGTAAATTTGTGTAATTATAGATTCAGCAATAGCTAGTTTTTTATTGCAGAGCTATAGGAATTTTTCCACTTTGAATATTGAAATAATATGTCTACTTATGATTGAATTTGAGACTAGAAGTTTGACCAAGACCAGGCGTTATCAGGAAAACAACTAAAAGACGTGAGTTATAAAAAATGCTATCTATCCATATCAATAAATCTATTATCCATATATATGGAGATTTTTCTGGGTTATCTCAACCTGCTCAGGTGAGCCCTATGAAAGAAGGTCTAGAAGTCAGAGAAAAGAAACAGCAGAGGCTCACTCTCTCTGTTGCTGGTGTTGAAGAAGCTAGCTGCTGTGGAATTTTTTTTTTTTGTGTGTGTGGTAGTAGAGACTGAACCCAGGGACATTCTCTGAGCTATACCCCCAGCCCTATTATATATATATATATAAAAATTTTTTGAAACAGGGTCTCACTAAGTTGTGGAGGGCCTAAGTTGCTGAGGCTGGCCGCGAATCTGCGATCCTCCTTCTCAGCTTCCCAAGTACTGGGATGACAGGCGTGCACTACTATGCCTAGCTCACTGCTGTGGATGCTACCAACACACCAGGAATTTGGAAGTGGATCCTTCCCTGGTCAAATCTCAAGGTAAGAATTCAGCTTTTAGGTTTTGAATCATAATTAAAAAGATTCTCTATTCTAAGATTTTAAGAGATTTCTGCATGTTTTCTTCTAGAAATGCTTTCAGGATTTTATTTTTGTACATTTTAAAATATTTGATCCATTTGGAGGTTAATTTGGCTTAAAGTATAAGGTGTGGATAAGCATTTGCTCTCCTCCAGATGGCTAACCAAATGTCTCAATGTCCCTTACTTAGCGGTCCAACTCCTCCTCCTCTGGTCACAGAGGCTACTTTTTCATGTGGTAAATTCTTTTATGTGCTTGGATTATCTAAACTTTAAAAATTTTGGTAGCATTATTTCTTAGAGAACTTTTTTGGGTGAGGTGTATTAGACTATTATGTTATTATAATGAAATACCTAAGGCTGGGTAACTTTATAAAGGAGAGGTTTATTTAGCTCTGGAGCTTCAAGGGCCTGCATCTGAGGTGGTGCAGCGCATCACATGGAAGAGAAGGGAGCACCCATGTGTGTCTCTGCTGGTCTCTCTCCCTCTTCTTTTAAATCTATTAGAATTCAACCATGGAGGCTCCACCCTGATGACCTAATCCTAATCACTTCCTAATGGCCCCACCTCTAAACACCCTAGGTGAGTTAAGTTTCCACTCGTTTAGTAACTCATCAAGAATGAAATTTCAACACATAAACCCTCAGGGCCCCACTGCCAACCACACCCAAGGGGGATTACTCGTTAAGTCGTGTATTTCACATTGTTCATCCTTGTATCTCCACAATTTAGCCCACTGTTTGGAACAGCGTTGACTCTCAATAAGGCTCGTTGAAGGAAAGAAGGTAGTTTTTATACATGCAGAATGCAACTTGAGGAATGTTTTTTCTCAAAGTTAACTTGCCATAGTCAGCAGCTAGATCTTGATTCAGGGAATAACAATTCCAGTCTAAAAGCCCTGTTCCTACCAGTCAGTCTGTATATGCATATTCAATGCATATCTGTAGACTTATGATCATAATCTTGACAAATAGATCCAAAGAGAAATAAAGTATATGATAACATGTTTATATCCACCTTTCTGCTGATAAAAAGCAAAGCAAACTTTACTGAAATCAGTTAATAACCACTTGTATTTATGGGGGTGGTGGGAGTCATTTCCTGCTCAATCCTCTAGTTTCCCAGGGGAGGAATTTCTCTCACCTTACCCCTTACTCCAACCCACAGAGGCCCAGCGAGTTATCTAACTGGAGTCTTTGAGAGAAGAACTGAGTGTGCAAGTCCTAGTTACTTTCTCCCACTGTGTGTGTACAACTGCTCACTGGGCTTCCACGTTCTAATCTGCCTTTCTGTGTAAGTTTTCTATAACTGAAATGGAATGAACAAATGGTAGTATGTACGCAATGTGAAATGTGGTCTTTGGAGAATCCCTTCCTTTAACACTCAATCTACCCGATGGCCAGGGGCAGATGGAAATGGCCATGTCAGCCCTGCATGGGACCAAGTGAATGAGTGAGTGTATTTCCATTCATTGTCGACAAACCCCTGAATCACATCCTTTAACCTGGACTGGCCTTTGTTGGTAATACTGCTAATATTTTCATCTCCACATCTCCTTTAACTCTCAGTTGGTTCAGAGATCAGGCTGAGAAAAACATGCTATTTCATGGACCACCTCAAATCTTATCAATGTTGAATCTGCATTACTTTAATTGGAGGCCCCCCCTCACCTCCTCCGCAAATGCCATCTCTTGAAATTCCTTAATTACACTAGATTTGTTTTAACATATTGTGTTTTAGCTCCACTCCAGTATTTAAAATGGAGAGAACTGACTTTTGCTGATAGTGGCGTGTGTAATGTTGCTTAATATCTTATCTCTATGTACTCATTGAAGGCAGTACATATAATGTATACAAGTTCATTCAGTAGTTTCAGAGAATGAACAGAGCCTGCAAAATTCATTAAATATTACCACAATAAGAAAAAAGGACAAACCACAAGAGAAAAACAATCTGTACATAAGACTTCACTGCAAACTAGACTGTTTCAGTGTTTATAAATATTCGTCTGCAGAGAGAAGTACGTGTATAATAATAATTATGCATTAGTGCCTCATTAGTAGGGGGTTACATCCATGCTGTTTCTTTTTCCTCTAGTGTATTTCTGATAAGTTAGCATTTTAAAGTCTTATTTAAAAATGTAATAAAAACAGAGGGGAGAGAGAGTGTGTGTATATTCAAGAGCAGATCATTTGTAATTCCTTCAGCTGTGTGAGAAACATATTCCATGCGCTTCTGAGTCTTCAGAGAGGATATAGAGAATTACTTTCCCTGTCCAGAACCAGAGCCCAATCTCTTAGAAAGGGGGCAATCAGAACAGAACTTTTATCTTACTGACTTTTGGCTTGATGCTATTATATTGTGATTGGCATTTAAATTTTAGGTCCCTAAATACATTTTGTAAACGAGACTCTTTCTAGACCAGCACTCCCAGAAAGGTCTTCATTATGCACTTGGTGGGTACATTCTAATTACAAAATTCAAGGACGTTGTTCAGTCCTTTTCTTACCAGATAGTTCTGCTGAATTTCATGTAGTTGGTTATTCCGTACACCTTTTTGAGGTTCTATAACCTTTGGATTCTGGATATTGCATATTAATTGTCCTTTTTTCAACCTCTCTATTTTTCCCATTTCTTTTATGAGTCCTCATTATTTTTCCTTGCTGTCCCTGATGTATTTCCCTGCATTCAATTTTTCTCCTTTCCCTGCTCATCTCCCACTCTATACTTTCCCTAGTTGATCCTCATTCTTGTGATTTCAATTATCATCATCTGAATGTCATTATTCTATCTGTAAGTAGATAAGATGTAGTTTATATGTCTAAGTGTATATTTCTATTCTATATTGAATTCATGAATGTCAAGTAGCTGTTTCTAACTTCTTGTTGGCTCTCCCTACTTAGCTATCTCATCATCTTCTCACCAACCAGAACTCATCATCTTCTCTTGTAAACTTGCTCACATTTCTTTATTCTGTCTTGGATGATGGCATCACCATTATTCAGTCACCAAAACAAAAAAACTTGGAGTTACCCTTGATGGCTTTCATGACATCCTCTCCCAGGTGCATTCAGGTACCAAGCTCTTCCAAATTTACCTCTCAGCATGCTTTCAAATCTGTCTCTTCCTTCCTTCCTTTTCTTTTATTTTTTGGTACTGGGGATTGATCCCAGGGGCATTATACCTATGAGTTACACCCCCAGCCCTATTTTATTATTTATTTTGAAACAGAGTCTCCCTAAGTTGCTGAGAACCTCACTAAATTGCCAAGGCTGGCCATGAACCTGTAATCCTCCTGTCTCAGCCTCCCAAATACTGGGATTACAAGTGCGCTCCACCATGCCCAGCTCCTGGTCTATCTTACCACCGCCCTATTTGAAGCCCTGAAAATGAATTACCCAGACTTCACAACTGACACTTCATGGGTGCCCTTGTGTGGAATCTTGACTTCTTCAAAGTCACTCTCCATATACTCTACAAAGCATCTCTGTCCAAGAACGGTTCTTCTCAGAACTCTCCAATGGCCTGCACTGGAGAATGAGGACCCTGTGCTTAATGTGGAACACAAGATCTTTTTAAATCTGGATGGAAGAGGAATAAGAAACTACACATTTTTGAGGCATAAAACCTAAATAATATCAAAATGTGAAAAGCAATAAAAACAAATCCTCTATCCTCATTCTTCTCTGGAGGAAGAAAGAACTAAGTTAGCAATATATTTATATATCAAGATTCTTAATAGCAACTAACAGAAATTTAGTTGCATTTGACTTAAATTTATAAATGGAGGTTCTTAATTGCTGTCTGAATTAAACAGGAAAGAAATACATTACAAGTATATGGAGTAACTTTCAGAACCAAGGGGAGGATAGGGGCAGGGAGAAGCAGTACCCCAAGTAACACTGAAAATATTACTTTCCTGGCCACTGTGTGGTAGACGCTGTGGCTCGCATCATTTTCACTGAGTGGCAGTAGAGACTGGACATTGGCCTGGCACCACAGTCATTTCCTCCCCGGATCTGATCTGGCTCCTTCTGAATCTACCGTTATTGCCTAATACATAGCGCTCGCTGGTCCCTGCCACTCTGGGCTGGTTGCTTGCATCAGCATAGCCTAGAGGCACTGATGACTTGGAAAACAATAATCTGGAATTTTCAGAAACAAAATACAGAGGAGGTTTAGAGTAGACTGTGACAGTCTGTTCTTCTATCTACTGGTTGTAACTCTATGTAGGTTACTCAACCTTTCTGTCTCAGTTTCCTTATGTGTAAGATACGGACAATAGTTGCAATTATTTAATGGGGTTGTAGTGAAAGTTAAGTTATTCTAGATAATGTATTTAAAGCAAATCCTAATGCATGTGGTAAGTATATAAAGCATTAGCTATTCATATTATTTTAGATGATATAGTAGAATTGGATGCTAAGACTTATAAGGAGAAGGAAAATTGCTGGAAAGACTGACAGACATCCACTATCATTGGTGCTCTTCCAGACTTTCATCCATAGATTTGCAATGAAAATATTTATGCACGTGTGTGTGTGTGTGTGTGTGTGTGTGTGTGTGTGTATCAATTCGGATACTCAACTCAAACCTACTTCAAACTACTGTAGACCAAAAGGGTGGGAACATATTGTCTTACGTAATCAAACCGCAGAGAGGGTGGGATGCAGCTAGGTCCTAAGGACAATTGGAAGCATTGACTTCAGTGCCACTAAACTTCTCCCCATCTCTTTCTTCTGCTTCTCTTGTATTAGTATCTTTCTCCTATATGTGCTACTTCTACAAGACTGAAAGCACCATCTCTGGCAACATTCAGGCTTCCTGTCTCTACTTCACCTTCAAAGAGGAAGTGAAATATTTTCATGCTGAAGCCTAGGTAAAGGAACCTGGGAAGGGACTGGGCTCAGGTGGGCTTGTGTCAGTCACTGCTGGGAAGGTGTTATCATCAGAAAATATGGAAGCTCTGGCCAGGCGTGGTGGCGCATGTTTGTAATCCCAGTACTTTGGGAGGCGGAGACCGGAGGATCCGGGTTCGCGGCCAGCCTCAGCTCTCTCTCTCTTTCTCCCTGTTTCTCTCTCTCTTTCTCTCTCTACCTAGTGAGGCCCTCTGCAAGTTTGTGAGACCCGGTTTCAAAATAAAGTATAAAAAAATAGGGCTGGGGGTGTAGTGCGGAGGTAGAACGCCCCTGGGTTCAAGCCCCGGTACCGCAAAAAAAAAAAAAGAAAAGAAAATATGGAAGCTCTTACTAATGCCACCTGTTTGAAGTTTGGGGAAAAGATTTTCCAGAAAAAGTAATAGAGAACACTTGGCTGATAAGTTTTATAAGTTTTACATATAATTAACCCTCATGGCAAGCAAAAAATTCTTTAAGAATAAAAAAATTGGTTTTAAAAATAGTAATAAAAACACACACATATCAAAAGTGCTAGGTACTGAATTTTAAATTTTGGAGATCAGCAATGTTTAACTTGGGCTGCCAGGTGGAGTTTGGCAATTTCTTTGAATAAAACTTCTATCATCTTTTAATTGTAGAGTATTCTGAGTTTGTAAGGGAGCTTAAAAAAAAACCTGTTACTATTTGCAACCATTTATCTGTGTGAATCAATTTTCTGCAACCAAAGCAAGATGTGCACACATACAAATCCCCCAAAACAATAAATAGGGATGCTGCTGTGACTTCAACTGTCACCTACCACTTCTATTTCCCAATTCCCTGGGTGACAAAACTGCTGGTTGTTCTTATTGATTGACTTCATAGTAAATAAGTGTTATAGAATTTAATTTATAAAATTAATGCCTGCTAACAGAACATTGCTTTCAGATGTTTTATTTGCTAGACTTTCTTGTGGAACTGTATTTGAAAGGGTTCTTCTGCTAAAAATTTGTAAACCAGTATATGAGTACAGGGTTCAGCAAAATTTCTGTGAAGGACCATATAGTAAATATTTTAGGGTTTGTAGGCCAACAATTCCGCTCTGCCACTGGAGTGTGCAAGCTGCTAGAAAATACATAAATGATCTACCGTGGCTGGGTTCCAATAAAACTTTATTTTTACTTATTTTTTATCCTGAAAACAACTGGTCTGAGATTTTTACTTATTTTTTAATCTTTTCTTTTTAATTAACATAAAATAATTGTACAAATTTATGGGGTACAGTGTGACATTTTAATCATGTACATAATGCACATTGATCAAGTCGGGGTAGTTAGCATTTCTAACTCCTTATCATTTCTTTTTTTTTTTTTTTTGCGGTACTGGGGATTGAACCCAGGGGCATTCTACCTCCAAGCTACACCCTGGCCCTATTTTTTATCCTTTATTTTGAAACCGGGTCTCATGAAGTTGCGGAGGGCCTCACTAAGTAGCTGAAGCTGGCAGAGAACCTGGATCCTCCAGTCTCTGCCTCCCAAGTACTGGGATTACAAGCGTGCGCCACCACACCCGGCATCATTTCTTTATATCTGGAGACTTTGCACTTCTCTCTTCTAGTTCTTCATAAATATACAATAAGTTATTGTGAACTGTAGTCACCTTATTGTGCTGCAAAACGCTAACGGGTTATTTGTTACATCTAACTGTGTTTTGGTACCCGCTGTCCTCCCTCCCTCCCAGCTCCCTCCTCTTTCCAGCCTCTAGTAAACTCTTCTACTCTTCCTGCTTTGAGATCAGATTTTTACCCTCCGCATATGACGTAGAACATGCAGTTTGTCTTTCTGTGTCTGACTTATTTCACTTAATATAATGTCTTCCAGTTTCATCTTGTCACAAATGACAGGATTTGGTTCTTTTTATGGTTGACTAATAATTCATTATGTATATGTACCACATTTTCCTTACCCACTGATGAACATTGTTGTTACATTTCTTGGTGACTGTGAGTAGTGCTGCAATGAACACAGGAGTGCCGGCATCTCTGCCATGCCGACTTCACTGCCTTTGGATATATGCCCAGTAGTGGGATTGCTGGATCGAATGGTAGGTCCATTGTTTAGTTTTTTGAGGAACCTCCATACTGTTCTCCATAATGGCGGTGCTAATTTACATTCCTACCAATGGCTTATAAATTCCCTTTTCTCCTCATATTTGTTGGCATTTGCTTATTTTTTCTTTTTCTATCATAGTCATTTTGACTGGAATGAGATGGTATCTCATTGTAGTTTTGATTTGCATTCTCCCTGGTGGCTAATGATCTTGAATGGGTTTTTTTTAATATACTTGTTGGTCATTTGTATTTCATCTTTTTAGAAATGTCTATTCAGATTATTTGCTTGCTTCTTTTTTTTTTTTTGCAGTACTGGAGATTGAACCCAGGGGCGTTCTACCTCCGCGCTACACCCCTGGCCCTATTTTTTATACTTTATTTTGAAACCGGGTCTCACGAAGTTGCGGAGGGCCTCACTAAGTAGAGAGAGAGAGAGAGAGACAAGTAGAGAGAGAGAGAGCGAGCGAGCTGAGGCTGGCCGCAAACCCGGATCCTCCAGTCTCTGCCTCCCAAAGTACTGGGATTACAAGCGTGCGCCACCACGCCCAGCTATTTGCTTGCTTCTTAATTGGAGTATTACTTTTTGTTGTTTTTAATTTCTTATGTATTCTGAATGTATTACTTTTTGCTCTTTTTAATTCCTTATATATTCTGGATGATATCATTTGTCAGACAAATAAATTGCAAATATTTTCTCCCGTTCTGTAATTTGTTGATTGTGCAGGAGTTTCTTAGTCTGATATAATCCCATATGTCTATTTTTTGCTTCTTGCTTATGTTTTTTGGATTTTGTCCAAAAAGTCATTGTCTATACTGATGCTTTAAAGTGTTTCTTTTATGTGATCTTCTAGAAGTTTCATAGTTTCCAGTCTTACATTTAGGTCTTTTATTCATTTTGAGTTGATTTCTGTATACAGTAAGAAATAGGGCCAACTTTCATTTTTCTGCATGTGGATATTCAGTTTTTCCAGGACTATTTATTGAAGAGGCTGTCCTCTCTCCAACATATTTTTTTTTTTTTTGGTGCCTTTGTTGAGAACCAGTTGGCTGTAGATGCGTTCGTTTACTTCTGTGATCTCTATTCTGTTCCACTGATCTGTGTGTCTGTTTTTATGCCAGTACCATGTTGTCTTAGTTACTATAGTCCTGTATTATATCCAGCAAAACTTTGTTTACAGAGAGAAGTGGCAGACTGGATTTGGCCTGTGGCCTGGGCCACAGTTTGCCACCCCCCCCATATTGTGTGGTTAGATTGGGCTATCCAAATTAGTCAGTTACTATAAATTCTGTATTAACAGTTGTTTTAAGGAGGTGTCTTCTAAAACAGTTCTGATTTTAGTAATGCTACTGTGTGGATGGCTGAGTTGAAATTAAGCATTTGACTGCTTTACCAGCTTTAGTAGTTAGCCCTAATACAGTTTTTTAGTATGCTCCCTAACATAAAATAATCTGTAAGAGTTTGCATGCCCTATGCTTGAAGATAATTACTTTTTTTTTTTTTTGCGGTACCGGGGATTGAACCCAGGGGCGTTCTACCTCCGCGCTACACCCCTGGCCCTATTTTTTATACTTTATTTTGAAACCGGCTCTCACGAAGTTGCGGAGGGCCTCACTAAGTAGAGAGAGAGAGAAAGAGAGAGAGAGAGAGAGAGAGAGAGAGAGAGAGAGAGAAAGAGAAGGAGAGAGAGAGAGAGAGCCGAGGCTGGCCGCGAACTCGGATCCCCTGGTCTCTTCCTCCCAAAGTACTGGGATTACAAGCATGCGCCACCATGCCCGGCCAATAATTACTTTTTTATGGTGGAGATTTGTTGGCCAACCCTTCCTTCTGGTCTTCCTTCTGATTGGCTGGAGTGAGTATAGAGTTTGAACTAAGCATACTAATTTAATCTTCCAAATTGATGCTTCTTTTTCCTGTGCTCACAATAGCTTGGATCATCTAAAACAATGTATCATTTGTCACTAGCTAAGAACTGTCATCATTAACTTGATTAATCAAACGCTGCTCTTAAAGATGGATCGAAACATAAAATAGCCAGTCTGGTTCCACATAATGAAGAGATTAATTTGACACACAAGACAACCAATTTAGTATTACTCAAAGATCATGCTTTAGAAAGCCATCAATTAGTATATTTTTCCTTGATGTACTATTTTGTCTTTCTAACAAGAAACGACGATTTCCTCAAAAGTTAATCTGTTTTCCTTAAACATAAAAGTATATTTATCTCAGCACTCTTAAATTCCAAGATGTGAAATTCTGGTTTATGACTGAAGAGGGAATTAATGATGGATTAAAAAGCTTACAGTGGAATTCTTTATTTTAGGGCACTGCTAACTTTCTGTAACATGATTGTGAATATGGTAGTAGAAGTCATACAAGAAAGACCCCAAGGGCTTCTGTTCATCTTCATTTCGGATGGAGATTAAAATGGTCTATGTACACATACTGAGATATAAATGGTGCAGTAACTTGCAAAGAAACTAATTAGATTTTATTGCTTTTTATAAATTAGTATGGTAGTTGGGAGAGGTTTTTGGTAAAATAAAAAGAACCTTAGGTCACAGTATTAGTTTTCTTTTTATGATTGATACTTCAAGCAGTTGAGAGAGGGATATTCATGAGGTTCATGTGGCATATGGACTTTTAAATCATCCCCTATTGAGTAGCATTTCTTATTATGATGAGAAGAAATAGCAGCAAACGTTTCATTCCTAACTCGTTGCTAATGATGCTTTCTGGACTTTATGTTTACTGTGCATGAGAAGTTGGATTTGATGTTTAAAGAGTTCTGAGTTGGATTAAATTTCAAATGCTAGACTTGAGGAATTTTAAAAAGAGAGCGATGCTGTTTCATTAATAGTTTATGGAAATTTACCATTTGAAAGGCTGATCTGATGTGTTTTAGAACCTACTGCGGGTTAGTAGATGACATGCCATTTATGGATCTGACAGATTGTTGAAATCTGTTTTGTTTTTTTGTTTTTGTTGTTTTTTTGGTGGGGAGGTGCCTTGGCAGAATGCTATGTGTGTGAGGTATATATATGTCTTGTGTAAGTGTGAATGGTTGGTGTTTCTGTGGAAATATGTCAGCCTCCTAGTGCTGGTGGAAGCTTTCCAGGATTCCAGGGGACACTGAACATGGGCAGGAAGACTGTGAATGATAACCAAACTGGACCCTCCTGGCTCTGCAATTCCTCTTGCAGGCTTCCCCTCACCAATGAAGCGGGGTAACTGTGCAATAAAAAGTAGTTACTGAACATTCCTTAGGTGCTCACTGTTGTGGGCGACACTGACGATCACATTCTTCTCTCCTTACAAAGCAGGAATCCTCGGATGCGTTTTGGAATTGGGTCCATACTAGAAGCTGTCGAAACTTTCCTTATTCCTGATTTGGAAGACATAAAGAACAAACATTTTAAAATTGTTTAATGGATTTTAGAAACTTGCTTTCCACGAGATGATCCTGGACTGGGAGCCAGGACCACTGCGTTCCAATCCTATTTCCACCAAAAGTGGCATGTCACCTTGGGCAAGTTTCTCTGCTCTTTCAGAGGTTGGAGAAGTATAGATTTATTGCGCAGATAGAAAGTGGGCAACATGAGAAGAATACATTAATATTTTAATAATGTTCAGAGGCATCAGCATGAACAGTTGTAGAAAATATGTACTTGAGGGAAAAATAAGTTACCATTGAGAATGAATTCCCACAATGCTGAAACAATCTGTTAAGGATTGAAGGCTTCACCTTCAACCCATTCATATATTTTCCATTTTTTAAAAGCAAAACATCTCTTCTTCCCCTTTCTGCTACCCCTTCTTCTAATCACAAAGAGATTTTTTTTTGTAAAAAGTTCAGAAAATATAAAATATGAAAACAATTTTATTACCTAGAAAAATAACTTAAATATTTTAATATACTGTATAGTTTATTTGCCTCTGTATGTGTTTGTAGATACACATAATCTGAATCATGCTGAATGTAGTATTTCCAAACCATTATTTTATTTAATAATATACTGTAACCATTTTCATGCTGAGTGTTCTTCTAAAAGGTAATTTAAAATAAATGCATAATGATCTAGAACATGTGACTTGTTTGAAATATTTTCTTTTCCATTACAAAATGTTAATTGCCAAAACTTTTTGAAAACATGGAAACACAGGAAGTAGAAAAATAAAATCATGATTATTCTACTATCCGAAATAGTCTTTTCTTCCAATCTTTTTTCTAGGCATATTCAACATATTTATAATTTGTAGTCTGCCTTTTATTAACTACTACGGCATGCATATTTTCCCTATATTATTAAATTTATCTTATATATTAACATTAAAATTTGCAGTTGTCTTTAATTATAGAATTAACATTTATAATGAACATTTCTGTATGATTATGTATATAATGATTATATATATAATATATGTAATTTTTTTCTGGTACTGGGGATTGAACCCAGGGGCATTCTACCTCTGAGCTACACTCCCAGCCCTATTTTTTGTTCTTTATTTTGAAACAGGGTCTCACTAAGTTGCGGAGGGCTTCACTAAGTAGTTGAGGCTGGCCGCGAACCCAGATCCTCCTGTCTCAGACTTCCAAGTACTGGGATTACAGGCGTGTGCCACCATGCCCGACTTAATATATGTAATTTTTAATAGTTTATGCACTTAACATTTATTGAGAGCTTATTATGTGCTAGATACTTGGCATATACATGTGAACAGAATAGTTATAAATTATAAATGACAGTATGTGCGCTGACATCTTTTTGCTTTCTTTACCACTGTATGTTTACATGTGAACTAATGCATTTCAGTGCTATCATTGTAAATAGCAGAATTCTAGTCCCTTCATATCATCATTTGTCCTACCGATTTACCATTAGTGTACGTTTAAACTGTTGTTAATTTTTCCCTACTACCACTGTAATTAATATCCTTAGTCAATTCTTTTCTCATTTCTTTTTTTATGTTCATTTATTGGTGCATTATAATTATACATTTTGATATATGTCAGGGTATGAACATCATACATGCTCACATTGCACATTTAACCCTCCCTCCAATCCCACCCTATTCCCTTCCCCTTCCCTCCCTATTTCCCTATGACAATTTCCTAGAGATTCCACCTAACCCCAATCAGAATGGCAATCATGTGATGTCAAACAACAATAAATGCTGGCAAGGATGTGGGGAAATAGAAACTTTTCTACACTGTTGGTGGGATTGCAAATTAGTGTAGTTGCTATGGAGATCAGTGTGGAGATTTCTCAGAAAACTGGTAATGGATCCACCATATGATCCAGCTATACCACTCCTGGGTATCTTTCCAAAGGAACTGAAATCAGAATATTATAGTGATACATGCATATCCATGTTTATATCAGTACAATTTACAATAGCCAAATTATGGAACCAACCTTGGTGTCCATCATAGATGATAAATGGATTACAAAATTATGGAATATAAACACAATGGAATTATACTCAGCAATAAAGAAAAACAAAATTATGTCATTAGCAGGAAAATGGATAGACCCAGAGAACATTGTGTTAAGTGAGATTAGCCAGTCACAGAAAGTGAAGGGTCATATGTTTTCCGTCATATGAGGAAGCTAGGGAATAATGGGGATACAAAAGGGACTTTAGATAATAGAGGAGAAACTTCAGTGGAGCCAGAGAAGTGATATAGGGGAGGGTGGGATGGGGAGGAAGAATTAATGAAGGAAACGCTTCCACTGACATTATGTAGGTATGTCAGAATACCAATGCCAAGCTCAATATCATGTATGGGGAAGGGGAGGGAGTGGGGAGGGAGCTGGGGGAAGCTCACCAAGTGCTGTGCATGTATGTCACTATCACTCTGAAATACATTATGATGTGAGAGTACAATGCGCCAGTGAAAGTATAAAAAAAGTCTACCCTCTTTTAAGAAACAAGTTTGTAATTGAGACTGTAAGGTGAATTTAGTGTGTACAACCTGACTTGATCAAACACTAAAAGCTTATATTTTATGTATTATTTTCATATTTATAAATAGATTGATAAAATCATCATTTGAATTTAAAGCCTTAAGTAATTATGGGTATTACAATTTGACTTTAAAATTTAATATTTTTAATTAAAATATTAAGCATTTAAAATATTTTTAATGCAAAAAGGCCATTGTCTGATATAAAAAAAATTTACATTGATACTCTATAAATACTCTGTTTTTAGGCCACTCCTACGCCTGCCTTTTCAATAAGGGGTTCTGAAGTGTGGCTCCCAGGGTTCTGATGTGTGGCTTGATCTTGCCGGCCTGCTCCCTATATGCACTTGATGTTCATCTTTTTAGCTATTAACTTCTCCAACTTCCTATCTTCCAAAAAGTTGTGCACATCGTTTGACTCATCTTCTCTCCGCAGTCTTGGTGTCTGTGAGTCTCTACTCTGCGTGTGCCCTTGTATGAGAGGCTTTCGGAGTAGAGTAGCGATGCGTGTGTGCACTCCATCTTCCAGGTTTACCTGGAATTCACTATACCTTTTCTATCACTTGATTTTCAGTTTTCGTATATAATTTTGGTTTAACCATTCTTTACAGATAACTAATGCTGAAGTTCAGTTGGATTCAAAAACACAAGAGAAACTTCAAGCATAGATTTGAGTATCTTTGCTTTAAAAGGTTAGTTGAATATATTCCATTGGGAAAACTTAGGTTTGCTAATTTTTTTTTTTTTGGCGGTATTAGGGATGGAACCCAGGGGCATTCTACCTCTGAGCTTCAACCCCAGCCCTATTTTATTCTTTTCTTTATTTTGAAACAGGGTCTCACTAAGTTGTGGAAAGCCTCACTAAGTTGCTAAGGCTGGTCGCAAACCTGTGATCTTCCTGTCTCAGCCTCCCAAGTACTGGAATTACAAGCACGTGCCACCATGCCCGGTTCAATGTTTGCTAATTTGACCGACAAATTTGAGTTCTCTTTATGTTTTTTTAATCTGGCGTTTTGAAGTTATACATATTTTTATTCTAGTAGTTATTTATATGTTGAATAATAACATTTGAAATACACACACACACACAGCTTGAACTAATGATTTTAAAAAGAAATTTTCGGTATCTAGAACCTATCACCACAGCCCTATGACTTCGTCCTTTTAATTCCCTGCATGCCTTCCCACTGCTATGGCTTGTTTGGAGTGATCTGAACGTGGCTCCACAGTGCACAGCTGTGTCATCAGCATCGCTTCCACGCAGCCACACGTTTCACCACTTCCCTCATCATTCTTGTCATGTCCTTTGTTGAATTCATTTTCACTTTAATGGTTATTCTCAAGTAATTATTTTTCAGAAAGGGTTTATAATGGCAAACGTTCTGAACTTTGCACTTGAAATTTTTTTTTTTTTTTTTTTTTTAGTTCTGGGGATTGAAGTCAGGGGCATTCTACCTCTAAGCTACATGCCCAGCCCTTTTTATTTTGAAACAGGGTCTTGCTAAGTTGCTGAGGCTGGCCTTGAACCTACAATCCTCTTGTCTCAGCCTCCCAACTACTAGGATTATAGGTGTGTGTCAACATACCTGGCTGGAATATGTCTTTATTTTGCTCTTACACTTGAGTGATGACTTTAATGGGTCTTAGATTAAAGGTAGCTTTCCCTCAAAACTTTAAAACTATTGTTCTGTTATCAGGCTGTCTGAAGTTGTGGATAAGAGGTCTCATGCTAAGATAAATTTTGCTACTATATTTTTATTTTTACAGCCTTAAGGATTTTTTTATTCTTCGAGTTTGGAAATTTTTACTAAACTGTACAAAGCAATAGCTTTTTGTTTAATTCTTTCTACGTGGCACTTGGTGGGCATAATCAATTTGAAGATTAGAATCTTGCTTTAGCTTAGACCCCCCACTTCATTAATTTCTTTATTTACCTCCCTCCATTCTTTCATTCTCTCCCCACCCCTCCTTTCTGGAACTATTAGTATAAAGATAAGAGAACTTCGGTTTTTATCTTGCATGCCTTCTTTTTCCTCATTTTTAAAAAAATCTCTGTTCTCCAGAAGGACAAAATTATGTCATTTTCAGGAAAATGGATAGACCTGGAGAACATTATGTTAAGTGAGATTAGCCAGTCACAGAAAATGAAGGGTCCTGTTTTCTCTTATATGCAGAAGCTAGGGAGGAATCAGGATACAAGAGGAACTTTAGATAATGGAGCAGAAACCCCAGTGGCGGGAGGGAGGGGGTCTAGGGGAGGGTGGACCTCGGGGGGGAAGGGAGAACCAATGAAGGAAACACTGCCACTGAAGTTATGTACATATGTGAAATTACCAATGACAATGTCAATATCATGTACAAGGAAGTGCAGGGAGTGAACCAAGTATTGCGTGCCACTCTGAGCTACATAATGATGTGAGACTATAATGCACCAATAAAATTATTTAAAATATCTCTTTGTTCTTTTTCATTGTGTCCTGGGACCATGCCTTTGTCCAATGTTTTATCTCAAGCTAGGTGTGGTGGTAGTTGCTATGGAAATTGAGGCAGGAGGATGACTTGAGCCCAGGAGTTGGAGACCAGCTTGGGCAACATAGCACACCCTTCATCAAAACAACAACAATGACAACAAACAAAAACACAACAACAACATCAAAACATCCACAAAATAAAACTCTAGCTGGTTGTTTTACTTTTTTGCTATTCTGTTCTGCTCTTCAGTTCCTGTCTGAGTTTTTTAGCAACCACATTTTAAATTCCTAAAACCTTTGATTTAAATGTGGCCCATTATTTTTCCCTTATGAAGAAGAAGAATTCCTGTGAAATACCTACGAGGATACTAACTGTACTAACTTAATAATTTCTTGTCTAATGTATTAAATGCCTGCTTGAGGGTTGATTCCTTTCTTCTAAAATATGTACCACTGTCTCTCATGTCGAGACTTTTCCTTACTGTACGGCAGTTCTTTAAATGCGCTCCTATATGCAGAACGCGGTTCCGATTTAGCAGCCAGGCGATATCTCCATTTGCTCGTCAGTGAGTACCTGTTCCGATTCCATAAACCTTGTCTATTAATTTCCTATGGCTGCTGCAATAAGTTACCACAAACTTAAAACATCACAAATTTGCTTTCTTGCAGTCTGGAGCTCAGAAGCTTAAAATGAGGTTAAAATCAGGGTGTGGGTACTGTGCTCTGGAAACTCTAGGGGACACTTGGTTTCTTGTTGTTTCCTGCTTCTGAGCCTCTACCCCTGTTCCTTGACAGGAGACCCTCTTCCATCCTCAGAGCTGGCAGTCTCGGGGCTCAGGCCTCTGCTTCTGCCTCACACCCTCTCGGACTCTGATGTTCCTGCCTTCCTCTTTCTCTGATTAAATTAGGGATTTATGAAGATTCTTTATGTAACGGCATCTGCAAACGCCCTTTTCTCATGTAAGGTAGCATACTTGAAGGTTCTGAGGATGAGGACGTGGACTTCTTTGGGAGGCCATTAATCTGCCGAAGGCTCCCTGGCTAGGGTGGCTATCAGTGCACCTTGACCCCTGCTGTGGCCTTTAAATTACTCGAGACTCTCCCATTTCTCTGTGCAGCACTCAATCCAGGAGTCTCCCTTGTCAAAAGCATCTATTTTAGAAATCTGTTTTCATGGCTCTATTCTGGGGACACATTTTGGAATCAGAAGACCTAAGAACAGGGTTTTCTGATGATTTGCCCAGACTGTTGGTTAGCTCTCTTACCTGCTGCCCAAGCCCTCCTCTTTCTGTGCTTCTGCTCTTTGCAGGCCCCCTGTTTGTTGGGTCAGAGAGACGGGACGTGAGGGCCTGTGCTGCATGCTCCATTACATAGTTCATACCAGCCCCTGTCTGCCCATGTGTCCTTGACCCTCGCTCTTTCAACGTTCTCCTGCTGATATGATATAGAGAAGGGTGCAAAGCAACTCTGTAATCACCAGTCAGTGTCATCTAATGTAGGAAGAGGAAGTAGTGAAACCTGAGTTTTAGGATAACCTTTTTGTACACAGGTCACAGTTTTTGATGGGACATCTCTTATCTGAAGGGAGGGAACCAAGGGTTCAATTGTGTAGACCACATTCTGACTTCAATTTCTTTGGAAAGATCCCCAAAGTGGCATAGATGGGTCATAAGGTAGTTCTATTCCCAGTCTTTCGAGGAATCTCCACACTGATCTCCATAGCGGCTGTACTAATTTGCAATCCCATTAACAGTGTAGAAGGTTCCTTTTCCCCCACATCCTCACCAGCATTTATTATTGTTTGTATTCTTGATGATTACTGCAGTGGGTTTAATTTTTTTTATTCTGTAATTTTTGGACTTGGAAGAGTGAGAAAAGGGAACATGTCATTTATCAACCATCTCAAATTGGCATTCTCAGCTGCTTTTTGTAGAAAAGGAGCATGGTTATAACAACCATTAGGAGTGTTAGACATACAGAAGTCAATATCACGCTTGCTCAGCTCCTCAGGCTTGTCAGAGAAATACCCCCAAGTTCTTTCCCAGCATTTGGATCATTGTGGAAATGCCACAAGCTTTAAACATATAATTGTTACTGCCATCTTTGAGAAGGAGGACAAGAAAGAAAGTTATGACAACTGTGGCATGTTTGTTCTTTTAGCAGTAGAAACTTGGCCAAATTTTTCCTGGGTGCTGCGTGTAGCAAATGCCTCTGGCACCTGCTGTCATACCGTGTCAGCACACCTCTGTTTTCAGCCTGGCTGCGGTGGGCGGTGGACAGCTCCATACAAGTTCATGCTCACCTTGCGCTGACAGTGCCCGCTTCACGTGCACACTGTGTCTTTCTGTTCTCTTCCCCAGGGCATGAGGCCACAGAGCCTGCTCTATCCCCATGCAAGTGCAGCCCAGAAGTGTTGGGGTGTCATAACCCCAAGGTCAACCCTCAGCCAATGTGGGACAGAACCCGTGGTCAGTGCTCCCGTCCTTTGAACGGGCAATTCCTGGGGCATTCTGCATGCTTCTCAGGAATCCTGACTGAATCAAGGCCTCTTTTCTTACAGTGGGGAGCTTGATCATGCACTCTATTTCGACTCCCTTCCTTCCTCCCTTCCTTCCTCCCTCCCTCCCTCGCTTCTTCACTCTCTCCCTTCTTCCCTCCCTCCCTCCCTCCCTCCCTCTCTCGTTCTCTCTCTCTCTTTTGCCCATTCTCTTGGTTCCCTCACCCTTACCTCTTGTGATTGCATTTGGGATTGAACCCAGGGGCATTCTACCTTAAAGAGATATGCTTTCTCTATACGAGTTATTATATTTTTATTTTTACACATATCATGCACATAGTTCTATTCTCCCTTAAAATATCTTAGAGAACCTTTCAATTGCTTCACAAAAAGTTGAGTCCATTGTTTTGTGGTACTGGGGATTGAACCTAGGGGCATTCTATCTCTGAGCTACCTTCCCAGCCCTATTTTATTTTTTATTTTGAAACAGAGTTTCCCTAAGTTGCTGAAGGGCTCACTAAGTTGCTGAGGCTGGTCTCAAACCTGTGATCCTCCTGTCTCAGCCTCCCAAGTAGTGGGATTACAGTTGTGTGTTACCATGCCTGGCTTGAGTCATTATTGCCAACTGTTGTATTGTATTCCTTTGTATGGATGTATCCTGATATATATTATCTGTTAAATGTTATCATATGAAAAAGTTAACTTTTAAAATATTGATTGAATCAATAATGTGAAAATTTTTTGTTTCTTTTCTATTGAGTTGTAGGAGTTCTTTACATATTTTGGATATTGGCCCTTAATCAGATATATGGCCTGAAAATATTTTCTCCAATGTTATAGATTGCCTTCTTATTTTGTTGGCTATTTCCTTTGCTGTGCAAACACTTTTTAGTTTGATGTAATCCCACTTTTCTAATTTTGCTGGTTTTGTCTGTGCTTTTGCTGTCATATGCAAGAAATCAGTGACCAGATCAATGCCAAGAAATTTCCCCCTATTTTCTTCTAGGAGTTTTATGTCTTATGTTTAAATATTTAATCCTTGTGTATGATGTAGGATAAGGATTCAATTCCATTCTTTTTTTTTTATTTTGGTACTGGGGATTGAAGTACCAATATTGGGGCATTCTACCTCCAAGCTATACCCCCAGCCCTTTTTACTTTGTTCTTGTTCAAAATTACTTTGGCTATTTGGGATCTTTTGTGGTTCCCTATGATTTTTAGGGAAAAATTCCATTGGGCTTTTGATAGCAGTTGCATTGAATGTATAGGTCACTTTGGATAGGATGGACATCTTAACAATATGAATTTTTTGATCCAGTAGAATATTAAGGCTGAATAATATTCACATACAAACACAATTTCTGTATCCATTGATGGACTTTTAGGTTGTTTTTAGAATATAGGTGCCCTTTCATTTATTTCTGTCATTTATTTTCATTAATGTTTTATAGTTTTCAGTATTTCACTTTGTTTTTTAAGTTTATTCCTAAGTATTTTATTTTTTATATTACTGCGAGTGTGATTGTTTTCTTAATTTCCTTTTTTGGGTAGCTTGTTGTTGGTGTATAGACATGCAACTGATTTTTGTATGTTGATTTTGTATCTTGTAACTTCAGTGGATTACTTTGTTATAATAATTGTGTGTGTGTGTGTGTGTGTTTAGTCTTTAGAGTTCTCTACAAATAAGATCATGTGATCTGAAAATAGATAATTTCTCTTCTTTTCTGATTTGGATGCCTCTTACTTCTTTTTCTCACTGAATTACTCTGGCTAGACTTTTTATTACTATGTTGAGTAGGAGTGGTGAGAGTGGGCACCTTTGCCTTCTTCTGCATCTTAAGGAAGAGCTTTCATAAACTGTGTAGAATTTGAATTCTCTTTAATTAGATATCTGTCTGTCTCTGTCTCCTCTCTCTCTGTTGGTATAGAGGTGTTTTTAGAAGCAAGCACTATTTAAGACACCATTTTTTCCATGAAAATTTGTAACATAGATGTATTAGGTATAGATATTTTTCAGGAGGTATAAGAAAATTTAAAATGTGTATTTTAGATGACTCTAAATGGTTATTTCTACTTTTCTTAGGTTTGAAAAGCCCCCCCTAAAACTTGTATTTATTATATACTCACATCTGTGACTAAAAAAGATTCCATGAGACTTCTAATGAAACTATCAAATTAATTTGCAAAAGATTGGATGTTTCATATCATCTTATGCTCTATCCTGTATCTTGCAACTATGCTAGAGCAACCTCACTCACTCAGGTTCAATTTTTGCAAAACTGACCATTAAGACTTTCCATAGACACTTACATTTTTCTTTTATTTTTAATTTGTAAATTTTATTTTAAATATTTTTATTGGTACATTATAGTCTCATGTCATAATGCAGTTCCTAGTGATATTGACATACATGCACCTAGCAATTGGTGTTGTAGGTTTTTTTTTTTGAGGTACTGGGGATTGAACGCAGGGGCGTTCTACCTCCGCGCTACGCCCCCGGCCCTATTTTTTATACTTTATTTTGAGACCGGGTCTCACGAAGTTGTGGAGGGCCTCACTAAGTAGAAAGAGAGAGAGAGACAGGGAGAGAGAGAGAGAGAGTGTGTGCATGCGCGCGCGTGCGCGAGCTGAGGCTGGCTGCGAACCCGGATCCTCCGGTCTCCTCCTCCCAAAGTACTGGGATTACAAGCGTGCGCCACCACGCCCAGCTCACATGCAGTTTTAAGAAATAATATGAAGAGATTCCATGTGTCCTTTACCTCATTTAACCCAATGGTAACTTCTTTTCAAATCTGTACTACAATATCACAACTAGGATATTGACAATGAGACAGAGAAGATATCCAGCATGTCCATCATCTAAAAGATCCCACATGATTGCAAAGTAGTTCAACCACTATGGAGATCAGTGTGGAGATTCCTCAGAAAACTGGGAATGGATCTACCATATGATCCGGCTATACCACTATTGGGTATCATACCAAAGGGATTGAAACTAGAAAACTACAGTGATATAAGCATACCCATGTTCATAGCAGCACAATTCACAGTGGCCAAATTATGGAACCAACCTAGATGTCTATCAACAGATGAATGGATTACAAAATTGTGGGAAATACACACAATGGAATTCTACTCAGCAATAAAGAAGAACAAAATAACATCATTTGCAAGAAAATGGAAGGATCTGGAGAATATTATGTTAAGCGAGATCAGCCAATCACAAGAAAAGAAGGGACATATATTTTCATTAATATGTGCAACCTAGGGAGTAGTGGGGACACACAAGGGACTCTGGCTGATAATGGAGAACCCTCAGTGGGGTAAGGGAAGTGGTATAAGGGAAGGGGAAGGGCAAGAAAGAAGTGAATCAGTGGAATTACTATCATGAACAATGTGTACATGTGA
>PVJS01019691.1:0-33439 GCA_004027185.1 Glis glis
TCTCTCTACCTAGTGAGGCCCTCCGCAACTTCATGAGACCCGGTTTCAAAATAAAATATAAAAAAATAGGGCTGGGGGTGTAGCACAGAGGTAGAACGCCCCTGGGTTCAATCCCCGGTACCGCAAAAAAAAAAAAAAAGTATAAAAAATAGGGCCAGGGTGTAGCGCGGAGGTAGAACACCTCTGGGTTCAATCCCCGATACCACAAAAAAAAAGAAATATGAAAGTTTGTGATCCTCCTGTCTCAGCCTTCCAAGTACTGGGATTTTAGGTGTGCACCACCATGCCTGATCATTATTTGTAAATTTTTAGGGTGTTCAGGTGAAAGAATATATAGTTGTGTCTATCAAAGCAATGTATACAAAATTACACATTGACCTGAACCCTGGTTTCCAGCAACCTTTGTTGTCTTTTAGTAAAGACCCAAAAACAAAGCAATTTTACAATATATAACAACAGTTTAAAAGCCCATTTAAGAGACTCAAATGTTACTTTAGATCTTATGAAGCCAAAAGCTTTTTTTTTTTTTTTTGCGGTACCGGGGATTGAACGCAGGGCCATTCTACCTCCGCGCTACACCCCCGGCCCTATTTTTTATACTTTATTTTGAAACCAGGTCTTACGAAGTTGCGGAGGGCCTCACTAAGTAGAGAGAGAGAGAGAGAGAGCTGAGGCTGGCCGCAAACCGGGATCCTCCGGTCTCCGCCTCCCAAAGTACTGGGATTACAAGCGTGTGCCACCACACCCAGCCCAGCTGCCAAGAGCATTTTAAAGCATTAGTTTTATTTTGCATTTACCCAGTTTAATCTAATAATGAAATTTTAGATTACCCCTTCCATGGTTCCCAGCCAATGCACCAAAATTGAAACGGGGGTGTTGAAACAGGAGTTCTTATCCAGTGGGTCTTGATGAATGAAGTCCAAGGACCAGGAAGGGTATAGAAATATGAAAGTTTATTTCAAGTTAGGGAAAGATAGAGGACAAAGCAGCTCCCCCCCCCCCGCAAAGGGGGGATCCCGGAAAGAGAGTGACCTTGGGAAATATTCTTAAACCTGAGCTATAAGAAATAAAACCAAGCTGGGCTCTGTTGCATACTTCTGTAATCTCAGCCACTCAGGAGGCTGAGACAGAAGGATCACAAGTTCAAGGCTAGCCTGAACAACTTAATGAGAACTTGTCTCAAAATAAGAAATATAAAAGGCTGGGGTTGTAGCTCAGTGGTCGAGCACCCCTGGGTTCAATTCCTAATACTGCAAGAAAAAGAAAAATTGAACCTGAGGATGTAGTTTAGTGGTAGAACATTTGCCTAGCATCCAGCACCAAAGCTAAATAAATACAGTAACAAGTTCTTCTTTCTCCTGCTTGGACAGGGCATCGGCTGCTACATGTTCCGAATTGATGACTCGGAGGTGGTGGACGCCACCATGCATGGAAACGCCGCGCGCTTCATCAATCACTCCTGCGAGCCCAACTGCTACTCGCGGGTCATTAACATCGATGGGCAGAAGCACATCGTCATCTTTGCCATGCGCAAGATCTACCGAGGGGAGGAACTCACCTATGATTACAAGTTCCCCATCGAGGATGCCAGCAACAAGCTGCCCTGCAACTGTGGCGCCAAGAAGTGCCGGAAATTCCTCAACTGAAGCTGCTCTTCTCCCCACGCTGGAGTACAAGGCCCCAGAGCCGTCCCGAGCAACACAACGGTGCAGCACAGTGAGGGCCTCTGTGGCGGCTGAGCGCCCTGCGTCCATCTTCACGTCACACGTGTGGTCATAGTCCTGGAGAGAGGAGAGATCTCCATGCGAAGATCGTGATGGGCTTTCTCTTGGGGCCCCTGCTTATTTGCTGTTGAAACATGGGGACCGGTTTCCCTGGTCCACTTGCCTGGACGGAGCCTGTGGAGGGCTAGTCTGTCAGGAGACGGGCCTGGGCATCTCCTGAGCACAGGTACCATCCTCAGCGTAGCCCTGTCCCGAGCACTGTAAGTGAGGCGTTGGGCAAGACCCCAGACTCAGGGCTGGTTGGACACCCGGCAGTCGGCCAGCCAGGCCCACCTGTGGCATATGCTGGACAAGCCGAGAAGGTCTGCTGGTTTTCCCTGCTTGATAAATAATTCACTTCCGGTTGAGAGACAGGATTCCTAGCACCTCTGATGTCCAAAGGCTGTCTTGGGGTTGTGCCAATTAATTACCAAACATTGAGCCTGTGGGCTTTAAGTGGGAGTGTCCCCAGTGAGCCTTAGCCAGTACCTTCCTCAGCAGTAGGAGCGGCTCCCTCCCAGTCCTCCCTGTGGGCTTTAAGTGGGCGTGTCCCCAGTGAGCCTCAGCCAGGTACCTTCCTCAGCAGTAGGAGCGACTCCTTCCTGTCCTGCCCCTCACTCCAGCTTCTTCCTTTTCCCTGGTCTTCATCCCACTGCTTTCCCATTATTCTTTCCTCGTGGTCGGGAGGTTGACTCCCTTGCCCAAAGACACTCTGTGTTGGGCATAGGATGTGCCTACAAAAGGTCCCCAAGCCTGCCAGCACTCCAGGCGGGGAGGTGGACAGGAGCCGTTGGCCAGAACCAGACAGAATTCAGAGACGTGTTCATGAAGCTCCTCTGCGGGTTTTAAAGAAACATATGTAGCATGATTTGTTAGAAGAGGATAAAGATGATTTCAATAGGATTTGATCATGCAGCAGCCAGAGCATCATGCCAGGATGCCCGGGCCCTCCTGGGACATGGCGACTTCATTTGCCCGTGCTAAGACATAGGAAGACTTCACTGTTAAATGGTCAGTGTCCGGTTGAAGGCAGAACACTAATTAGATTTGAAAGCTCAGAGCTTGGGGACTGGACCACCCTGTGTCAAGGGCCTGGGTGGAGTGGGGTCGATGACACTAGCGCCCTGAGGACTCCTTAGAATGTGGTCAAACAGCATCAAATGTTTCTTCCCTTCCTTCCCCCAGACAGTGTCCTGAACCTGCTAAATTAAGTCATTGGATTTTCCTCTGTTCTGTTTACAGTTTACTATTTAAGGTTTTATAAATGTAAATATATTTTGTATATTTTTCTATGAGAAGCACTTCATAGGGAGAAGCACTTATGACAAGGCTATTTTTTAAACTGCGGTATTATCCTAATTTAAAAGATCGGTTTTTAATAATTTTTTATTTTCATAGGATGAAGTTAGAGAAAATATTCAGCTGTACACACAAAGTCTGGTTTTCCCGCCCAACTTCCCCGGAAGGTGTGCTTTTTGTTGTTTCACGTGTAGCTAGCTCCTTGTGCCCTGTCGACATAATGTCCCCAGGTCTGCTCTTTGATATTAATGGAAGGAAGGTCACTTGCTCCGCTAGGCCACTCCCCTCCTTCCATGTGGAAGCTCCTCGAAAGGCTACCGTAGGATGTCACACACCAGTTTCTTCTCTCCTTCCCCTCAGCCCTCCCTCTGGCGCCAGCTCCAGAGCGGCGAGAGGCACTCTTCCAGTTCCCTCGTCTTTCCTACTTCAGAGTTAGCAACCAACAACTTGATGTTTTCTGTCACCATCTGCCTCCTAGGTCACCTCCTGTCCTTTCCTCTGCCTACCACGTCCTCGTATCTGTGCCCTCTTTGGGGCCCGTTGAAACTGAAGCACAGTCTGACCACTCACGATAAAGCAGAGTTTCCTCTGACCCTGCCATAAGGTTTCAGAGTAGGGTAGCCCAAGTAGAGGGTGGGGCACCCTCCTCCTGCCACCAGAAGCCCATTCCTACAGAGGTCTAGTGAAGCAATACGACTCAGCCCAGCACTCTGCCCCAAGATCGTGGCTCTGCCGTGCCTTCCACCCTGGGCTCCTTTTCTTCTGTGACCTTAAGAACTTTGGTGGCTCTGCAAGAACATTGTCGCTGTTTCTACCGACATGCAGGGGAGCCCAGCACTGTGGCCAGGATGGCAGAGACTTGTCATCGTGGAGAAGTGCCAGGAGGGACTGGGTAGGACGCTCTATCCAGACCTCCCCTGCCCTCTTCCTTTTGCCCATGAACAAGATGCAGTGGCCCGAGGGGTCCCACTAGTGTCTGGTTTCCTTTCTAATTGCACTGTGTGAGGTTTTTTTTTTTTTGTAAATCCTTGTATTCCTTTTTTTTTTAAGAAAAAAAAAACATAGGCTGCATTTGTTACTGAAATAATTAATGCACTGATGGGTCATGAATTCTCACCTTGAAAAAGACCCAAAGGCCAGTCCGAGGGTGGGGAAACTCAGCTGAATAGACCTAGTTACTGCCCTGCTAGGCCGGCTGTACTGTGAGCCCCTCCTCCTCCTCTTCCCACCACCCCGACCCCAGGACAGGGGAGGAAGTACACCTTTCCTCCTCCTGCCAGCTGCAGTGGTTAGCCTCGCCTTTCCACCCTGACGTCACCCACAGGAATGGAAATAAATCCCTCTTGCAGCTCAGCCTTGAGTCCATTGCCAAACTTCAGCAGACCTGCCAGCACCTTGGGGGATTGGCGAAGGCCCCCCTCCCCCGCGAGAGGCAGAAACGGCATTGTTACCTCCAAAATGTGTCTGAGTTTGCTCCGAAAGTGACAGAGGGAATCTGCACAGAAGTACAGATGGACAGATTGTGGGTCACTCCCAGGAATCCTCCAGGGGGCGTCCCAGGTCCCTGAGGAAGGAAGGCTGCAAACCTGGCCAGTCCTCAGTGAGCCAGCTCACTCTCGCTTCGCTGCTAGACCCTGTCGCGGCTGCATTTCCTGGTGGCCGGTGGCAACTGCCTAACCAGAACAGCTGCATGGCACTACCTTGGCCGGAACCCGATCCCTTGGCTCCCTCCGACGCCGCCCACCATGTCCAGCACAACCACTCTCCTGTTTTTACACCAATAATAAGAATTAAGGGGGAATCCCTGGCAGCTGTGAGTTTTTAACCAGACTCCTTTGCCGGGATCCAGCCTACCACTCTGCCCTCCTGCCAATCCCCGGCCATACAGTGAGCGCTATGCAAAAGCCTTGATGTAAAAAAATCATACACACACACACACACACACACACACACACACACACACATCTCTTAATGAATGTATCTTTCTAAAGGACTGACTCGTTCAATCAATACCTGGAAATACTAAAGGTCCAAACCTTGTCAAATGTTAAGTTTGATTTGGGATTCTTTTTCATAGAAATCCAGTTGTTTTTGTTTTCAAGGAAACGCGGGTCATTGCAAAGGGCTGGGTGTGATTTTATGTTTCCTTCATTTTAAAGCAATACGAGGCGATCAAGCAGATGGTTTTGTGCCGAATCATGATACCAGTCAAGTCTCTCACTCTGAAAACTTGCAACTACTCTCATTTGTTTTGATTTTCAAATAAATATAAATATGCTATATATAGGAACTAATATAGTAATGCACCATGTAACAAAGCCTAGTTCAGTCCATGGCTTTTAATTCTCTTAACACTATAGATAAGGATTGTGTTACAGTGGCTAGTAGCGGCAGGAAAACATCAGGCTAGTGTTTCTCTGGTCCTTGTTCGGGGAAACCTGACCATGAAGGGACGGTCAGACAGGCCATTCCAAGGATCAGAGAGAAGTGCAGAAATGGGGTCACCTGGATTTTTCCTGCCTGTGAATATTGCCAGTCAGTACCTGTACTCCTCGTTTCTCTATTTTGGTTATGAATGTTGGGGTTACCACCTGCATTTAGGGGAAAATTGTGTTCTGTGCTTTCCTGGTATCTTGTTCCCAGGTACTCTAGTTCTGTCTTTCAACCAAGAAAATAGACTTGTGGTGTTTCTTTTATTGAACTTTTAACAGTCTCTTTAGTAAATACAGGTAGTTGAATAATTGTTTCAAGAGCTCAACAGATGACAAGCTTCTTTTCTAGAAATAAGACATTTCTTGGCAACTTTATCATGTATAACAGATCTTTTGTTTGTTTGTTTGTTTGTTTGTTTTTTTCTTCCTTGTGTTCTTCCAAGCTTCTGGTTAGAGAAAAAGAAAAAGAAAAAAAAAAGGAAAATGTGTCTAAAGTCCATCAGTGTTAACTCCCTGTGACAGGGATGAAGGAAAATACTTTAATAGTTCAAAAAAATAATAATGCTGAAAGCTCTCTACGAAAGACTGAATGTAAAAGTAAAAAGTGTACATAGTTGTAAAAAAAAAAAGGAGTTTTTAAACATGTTTATTTTCTATGCACTTTTTTTTATTTAAGTGATAGTTTAATTAATAAACATGTCAAGTTTATTGCTGCACATAGTTGAGCTTCCTTTTGGCCTTGCAGGGGGTAAATAAAGTGGGAGGGGAAGGGCCTGTGACCTGGTTACAAAGTACCTTTCCACAATCCTTTCTTTTAAGATGGAATCACTAGAACTGGGCGTGGTGGCGCACACTTGTAATCCCAGTACTTGGGAGGCTGAGACAGAAGGATCGCAGTTTCACGGCCAGCCTCAGCTACTTAGTGAAGCCCTCCGCAAGTTAGACCCTGTTTCAAAATAAAGAATAAAAAATAGGGCCGGGGGTGTAGCTCGGAGGTAGAATACCCCTGGGTTCAATCCCCAGTACCGCAAAAAAAAAAAAAAAAAGATGATGGAATCACTAGCTGTGCATGGTGGCGCCTGCCTATAATCTCAGTTCATGGGAGGCTGAGACAGGAGGATCAAAGGTTCGAAGCCAGCCTCAGCAATTTACCAAGGCCTTTAACAACTTAGTGAGACCCTGTTTCCAAATAAAAATTAGGAGCCGGGCGTGGTGGCGCACGCTTGTAATCCCAGTACTTGGGAGGCAGAGACCGGAGGATCCCGGTTCGTGGCCAGCCTCAGCTACTTAGGCCCTCCGCAACTTCGTGAGACCTGGTTTCAAAATAAAGGATAAAAAATAGGGCCGGGGGTGTAACTCGGAGGTAGAACACCCCTGGGTTCAATCCCTGGTACCACAAAAAAAAAAAAAAATAGGGCTGGGGGTGTAGCTCAGAGGTTGAATGCTCAAAGGTAGAATCCCCAGCACCACAAAAAGAATCACTATTCATTCCTGGTAGCCCCTTCAGGTCCCAGCCCACACCGTCTCCCTTAACTGGAGGAGTTTCTTCCTTCCCTCAGTAATGTGTATTCTGGACCTAGTTGGTTCTGGCTATGAGGAAAGGAAGGGGCCAAGAGGACAAGGGAAACCAGGCGTGGTGGCGCACACTTGTAATCCCAGTACTTGGGAGGCTGAGACAGGAGGTTCAAAGCCAGCCTCAGCAATTTAGTGAGACCGTTTCAAAATAAAAAATAAAAAGGGTTGAGGAGAAGCTCAGGTAAAACGTTCCTAGGTTCAATCCCCAGCACCACACACACACACACACACACCAGAGGAAAAGGGATCATTCCTTTCCCTTCTACACATCCTCTTATCCAGGGAAGGTCAAGCATTGGCTTCTAACAATTTTCTCCTAAACCGTGAATATAAGACAATGGCATCTCAGCGCTCTCCCTCTGCTCCGCTCCACCTTAAGGCTGAAACGGGATATGTTTATTCTGTGGTGGGGGTATAGGTTCAGTTGAGAAATAACTGTAAATAATCTACCAAGCCAGGGTTGATAACCCCAGGCCCAGGGTTTGAGCTCACACCAGGGAGAGGACTGAGAGACCCGCCTCACACAGGGGGAGGTCCCCGGGCAGAGCCTCCCCTTTTACATCATCTGTCTGCTGGAGGCTCAGCCCCACCCCTTCTTCCCTCTTCTGTTCGAGTCACCTTTTGGAACTTTGGAGCAAGCAGCATGGGGACTCCAAATGACGAGGCAGTGTTGCAGGCCATCTTCAACCCCGACACCCCATTTGGAGAGGTTGTGGGTTTGGACCTGGGAGAGGAAGCAGGAATGGAAGTAGATGAAGGTGAGCGTTGACCTCGGTGTGTGGCTCTCCCCAAGGATGGCCGCTGCTCCCCTGCCCAGCCGGAGAGGGAAGCGGTGTAACCAGGCTCCTTGTTCTACCCTGCAAGTTGTGACTGAGATTGAATTCAGAGAGGTTGGCACAGATAGGGGTTGGCAAGAGACATTCTGCCAAGAGAAGGCCAAGGTCTGTCCAAATCTCAGTCTTGGCCTCATACCTCTGAACTTGCCACTTAAGTCTCTCCAGGATCCAAGCTTAACTGTTGGTTAATGTTAAACTCTCAAATCTTGGTCTTAAGAAGGTTGCCCCTGCCGGGCCTGGTGGCGCACACCTGTAATCCCAGTACTTGGGAGGCTGAGACAGGAGGATCCAGGTTCACGGCCAGCCTCAGCAACTTAGTGAGACCCTGTTTCAAAAATAAAGAATAAAATAGGGCTGGGGGTGTAGCTTGGAGGTAGAATGTCCCTGGGTTCACTCCCCAGTACCGGAAAAAAAAGGTGGGGGTGGTAGCTTGGAGATAGAACGCCCCTGGGTTCAATCCCCAGCACCAAAATAAAGAAAAAATGGCACCACCCACAGAAGGTTACGGAAGCAGGGCTGCAGCGGTCCCACACCGCAAGCTGAGCTAGTATTTGTTACACAGGATTATAAGCCAAGCACTGTGCTGATATCTACAGAGGGAGCCACTGGTCCCTGGAGGAAGTTCTGCCCTTGTTTCTAGAGGAGGGAAGCCAGCCGGGCGTGGTGGTGCACGCTTGTAATCCCAGTACTTGGGAGGCTGAGACTGGAGGATCCGGGTTCGCAGCCAGCCTCAGCTACTTAGTGAGGCACTCCTCAACTTAGTGAGACCCTGTTTCAAATTAAAGAAAAAAAATAGGGCTGGGGGTGTCGCTTGGAGGTAGAATGCCCCTGGGTTCAATCCCCAGTACCGCAAAAAAAAAAAAAATCTAGAGGAGGAAGCCTTCCTTTCTGAAACTTGAGGCTGGAAAGCTGAGGGAATCATCTACAGTGACACCTGGGGATATCACGGTGGCCTCGGTGGGGGTACGGTGTAGTAGAACACATTGAGGACAAACCAGAGAGCCAGAAAGGCAGGGCCCAAATCCAAGCTCTGCGACGATTCAGGGAAGGTGGGACCTTGAGCACGTTACCGACCCACAGGGAAAGGAGTGTGGACTTCATTCTCCTGGCCGTGGGAGCCACCCAAGGTCCCTTTCCTAGGTCCTATTGTAACAGTGCTAGCTCCCAGACTGACCTCAGCCCTTCCGACCCCCGACACCGCAACTCGCCCCTGCCATGACCCCGTCTGTCAGCTCTGCTCGGGTCTCAGGATTCCGAGTCCTGAGGTGGCTTTCTTCTTGTTCTCACCTGGCTTCTTCCCTGGCACAGACGCAGCCTTCCCTCCAGCACAGTTGGAGCAGTCCAAGGCCCTGGAGCTGCAGGGCGTGATGGCGGCAGAGGCTGGGGACCTCTGCACCGCGCTGGAGAGGTTTGGTCAAGCTATCTGCCTGCTGCCCGAGAGAGCCTCGGCCTACAACAACAGGGCCCAGGCCCGGAGGCTCCAGGGGGATGTGGCAGGTGAGGTGGTACCTGGGAGCCTCTGCGGAGGGGCCCTATAGGGCAGGCATGTGACGAGGTTGTAGGTGAACCACTCTGGAGCCCCTGTGCTTACCTATAAAGCCCAAGATATGCTAAGGGCCCCGCTAATCTCATGGGGCTATGGGAAAGTCAGAAGACAATGTGTTATGTTCGTGTGTGTGTGTGTGTGTGTGTGTGTGTGTGTGTTTCACTGGGGATTGAACCCAGGGGCATTCTACCTCATAGCTACACCCCTAGCCCTTTTTATTTTGAAACAGGTTCCTACTAAGTTGCTGAGGGTCTCACCAAGTTGCTGAGACTAGCCTCAAACCTGCGATCCTCCTGTTACTGGGATTACAGGTGTGTGGCACTATGCCTGACAATTTAAGGAACATTTAACAATATGCTATGTAGCAGTAGGCTAAATGCTAAAGACATAAAGATAAAAAATGAGTCAGGAGTAGTGGCACATGCATGTAATCCCAGCACTTGGAAGGCTGAGACAGGAGAATCGCAGGTTCAAGACCATCCTCAGCAAATTAGCGAGACTCTCAGTGACCTGCAGAGATTTCAAAACAAAACATAAAAAAGGGTTGGGGCCAGGCGTGGTGGCACACACTTGTAATCCCAGCACTTGGGAGGCGGAGACCAGAGGATCTGGGTTTGCAGCCAGCCTCAGCTACTTAGTGAGGCCCTCTGCAACTTCGTGAGACCTGGTTTCAAAATAAAGTATAAAAAATAGGGCCAGGGGTGTAGCTCGGAGGTAGAATGCCCCTGGGTTCAATTCCCATACTGCAAAAAAAAAGGGGGGGTTGGGGTATAGCTCAGAGGTAGAATGCTTCTGGGCTCAATCCCCAGTGCCACAAAAAATTATATATATGATAAAAATTATATATATGTATATGATGCACTATTAAGCCCAGTGTGGTGGCACACACCTATAATCCCAGCTACTCAGGAGGCTGAAACAGGAGGATCACAAGTTCCAGGCCAATCTGGACAATTTAGTGAGACCCTGCCTCAAAATAAAATTTATAAAGGGCTGGGGGTGTGGCTCAGTGGTAGAGTGATTGCCTAGCATGTGTGAAGCCCTGGGTTTAACCCCCAGTAACTACCACACGTGCACACATACACACACACACACACACACACACACACACGTGCACATGTGCACTGTTTTTTAGATAACATTTATTTATTTATTTATTTATTTATTTTGTGGAACTGGGGATAGAACCCAGGGGCATTCTACCGCCGAGCTACACCCACAGCTCTATTATTTTTTCAGTACTGGGGATTGAACTCAGGAGCATTCTATCTCTGAGTTGCACCCGCAGCCCTATTTTTTATTCTTTATTTTGAAACAGGATCTCACTAAGTTGCAGAGGGCCTAAGTAGCTGAGGCTGGCCTCAAACCTGTGATCCTCCTGTCTCAGCTTCCTACGTACTGGGATTACAAGCGTGCGCCACCATGCCCGGCTTAGATAACATTTATATAGTAGTTAGTATGTGCTAGGCATTAAACACTTTACACACAAGCTGTACTAACTCACGACAGCTCTAAAAAAGTGTATGTACTACTGTTATCTCCTTTTTTTTTTTTTGTGGTACTAGGGATGGAACCCAGGGGACTTCTACCTCCAGGCTATACCCCCAGCACTATTTTATTTTTTATTTGTAAACAAGGTCTTGTTGCTAAGTTGCTGAGAGCCTAACTAAGTTGCTGAAGCTGGCTTCAAACCTGTGATCTTCCTGTGTCAGCCTCTCAAGTACTGGGATTACAGGCATGTGCCACTACACCCGGCTCTGTTATCTCCATTTTATTTTATCTTTTTTTTTTCCTGTGGTACTGGGGATTGAACCCAGGGGCATTCTACCTCCAAGCTACACCCTCAGACCTACTTTTTATTTTTTATTTGGAAACAGGATCTCACTAAATTTTGGAGGGCCTCACTAAGTTGCTGAGGCTGGCCTCGAACCTGCAATCCTCCTGTCTCAGACTCCCAAGAACTGGTATTACAGGCGTACGCCACCATGCTGGCTTGTTAACTCCATTTTTTAGACAAAACTGAAGCATGAGGAGGCTAAGCACTCACCCACTGTCTGTTCCCCAGCCAGAAAGCGGCAGAGCTGGGATTCAAAGCAGGTGGCAGGCTCTCAGGCACCGGTGCTTCCTCAGGGAATTCAGGCCAGGGGTTAGAGCAGACACATACTTACTTAGGCTACTAGCATGGCAGGGTTGAAAGGGGCAGCATGAGACCTGTTCCTGAAGGGCAAGTTTTGAAGGATGAGTAGGAATTAGCTGGGCAGGCGGGAAGGAATGGAAGAAGGTCCAGCCTGTAGGGGCCCACACAGCATGTATAGGTGCACAAAGCGTCAGCTCTCCAGGCTGGCTGGAGCAGGCAGCATGGAAGGATGGAGAAGGATGGAGAGGTGAACCTGCAGAGGTGGGCAGGGGTCAGATGGTGATGAACTGGGAATGTCAGGCGAAGGTCGAACTGTCTTGAAAACACTCAAGGATTTTAGCCCGGATTTGGGGGGGTGGCATGACAATCACACCTGCTTCATTGAGGTGACTTTGGGTAGGGGGGAACAATGAATGGGATAGAGGGGGCCTTGCTGGGGACCCGAAGCCAGGCTGACACAGAGGCTAAACCCAAAAGCCTAGTCGCAAGCTAGGTGACTCTTAGGACTCATGGTGGCGGAGGGGTTCCTGGGGCCAGGAACACCAGGCTGTGGAGTCTGGACTCCATTCTTGGGGCAACATAGAATCCCCCAAGAGCCCCCTTTGCAGGCTTCTGGGCCCTAGGCTGCAGGGGACAGGCTGCAGACTCAAACCCCTGAGAGGCGCAGAGGTGACTCACCTGGAATGACTTTTCTTCCTCATGCTGCAATCTGACAGCTTCTCATGGTTCAGGCTGGGTTCAGGGAACCAAGACACAGAAAGATCCAGGACGGGTCTAAGGGTGTAGCTCAGTGGAAGAGGGTTTGCCTAGCATGCAAAAGCCCTGGGTTCCATCCTCAGTATAGCGCGCGCGCGCGCGCGCGCGCGCGCACACACACACACACACACACACACACACACACACACACAGGAAAAACCATCCTTGCTCCCCCAAAGTCCTGCTGGGCTCCTTAGGAGACTAGATAATATAGATTGAAGCAGAACCCCAAAGAAAGCAGCTGGTGGGCCTCATGGAAGACCCCAGCAGGCTGCCTGGAGTTCTGAGTTCAGATGCACAACCCAAGGATTTTATGAGGACAGATAATAAACATAAAAACGCTTTAAGCTACCTGGGGCTCCACAGTGATGTCCTTCCAAGGAAATTAGATTCAAAATGAAAACCAGCTGGGTGTGGTGGCGCACGCTTGTAATCCCAGTCCTTGGGAGGCTGAGACAGGAGGATTGCAGATTCGCTGCCAGCCTCAGCTACTTAGTGAGGCCCTCCGCAAGTTAGTGAGACCCTGTTTCAAAATAAAGAATTAAAAATAGGGCCGGGGGTGTAGCCTGGAGGTAGAATGCCCCTGGGTTCCATCCCCAGTACCGCAAAAAAACAAAACAAAATGAAAACCATAGAGATAATCAAGGAATGAGGAGAGGAAACAGTTCAGAAAATAGGGGAGAGACCCGCTGTTCTAAAGCTATGCAATGGGAAAGGAGAAAAAAGTCATGAAGAGGAAAAGGCGTGCAAGGTGATGGGGCACAGGCCTGTCATCCCAGAACTTGGAAGGCTGAGACGGGAGGATTGCAGGCAAGAGGCCAGCCTCGCCAACTTGGCGAGATCCCGTTTCAAAATTTAAAAAAAGCAAGCCCGGTGTGGTGGTTGTACGCCTGTACTTGGGAGGCTGAGACAGGAGGATCACAGATTCAAGGACAGCCTCCGGAATTCATTGAGATCCTGTTTCCAAATAAAAAATAAAATAGGGCTGGGGGGTGTAGCTCGGAGGTAGAATGCCCCTGGGTTCAATCCCCAGTGCCAAAAACAAACAGAAAGAAAAAAAAACGGTTTTGCAGTTCCCGGCCACTTTTTTGACCCTGGGGTCCAGAGTGCATCACCTGATACACAGCAGATGCTTGGTGACTTACATGCGGGCTGAGCTTCCCGCAGCGGGCCAGCCTCAATGTCACAGTGACCCATCGGGTCCTCCAGAGACGAGCAGGCCTGGGCGCACGAGGGGCCCGGCTGCAGCCAGCCCTGGCCCTCGGCGCGCTGACCGTCCCGTCCCGCCCCGCAGGCGCCCTGGAGGACCTGGAGCGCGCCGTGGCGCTGAGCGGAGGCCGCGGCCGCGCCGCCCGCCAGGGCTTCGTGCAGCGCGGGCTGCTGGCGCGGCTGCAGGGCCGCGACGACGACGCCCGCAGGGACTTCGCGCAGGCGGCGCGGCTGGGCAGCCCGTTCGCGCGGCGCCAGCTGGTGCTGCTCAACCCGTACGCCGCGCTGTGCAACCGCATGCTGGCCGACGCCATGGAGCAGCTGCGCGGCGCCGCCCGGCGCTGAGCGCAACCGCCGGCGCGGGGACTCGGGGCCCCGAACCAATAAACACGCGGCCTCTGCCACCCGCCTGCTGTGCGTCCCTCCCGCCGCGCCCCGCTGCCATTGGCCCGGTCCTTGCGCCGCCCCGGTCCTTGCGGCGCACTGCGGCGCCCGCCCGGGAGGACGCGAGGTGAGCTGCCCGGGCGGCAGGATGCTGCGGCCGCGCCGCCCCCGCCACCTTCTCCCCGGCCACCCGGATTGGGAAGGGGCGCCAGGCGGGGGACGGGACGGGGACGGTCGGGGAGGGCCCGTGTAGAGGTGCGCGCGGGTGTGCACGGCGCTTGCGGCTTCTGCGTGTCTGCGGGTGTGTGCTGTTTGTGCCCTGCAGTCGGGGCCGGGTTCTGCGCCCGCAGGCTATCCAGGTACGTGCCGGGTGGGTCTGAGATCTGGGCTCTGCCCTTGCTGCCCGCGCCTTGCCCACCATGGGCCTGTCTACCTTCGTGTTTCCCTGCGTGGTTCTCTGGGGGCTTGGAGAGTCGATTCCTGGAGGAATTGCTTGGCTTGCCGGCTCTCCCCTGGCTGACAGCAGGCCTTCTCCCTTCTCTCAGCAGCCCGGGGCCTGCCCTGGCCACCATGGGGCTGCCTCCTGGCACAGCTACCCTCCCGCCCACACTGCTGCTCCTGCCCGCCCTACTGAGTTCAGGTATACCCCTGTTTATTCCTTGGCCAAGCTGGGAACCTGAGCCCCCCTCCTTGCCCGTACTTTCCATTTGGGTACCTGCTCTGTCCCCAGGCTCCAGAGCTGGGTGCCCCTCTCCCACCTACCTACCTTAGGTCCAGCCAGTGGCTGGTGAGAGCCCGGTCTGTTGGCCAGCTGCCCCTCTGTAACTGTACCTCATCCTGGTCATACTGCACCAGCCCTTCTCCCAGCCCAACCCCGGGCTGCCTGCTGTGTTCTAGGTGGGGGGGAGTTGGCACCACAGATTGACGGTCAGATCTGGGCTGAGCGGGCACTCCGGGAGAACGAGCGCCATGCCTTCACCTGCCGGGTGGCAGGGGGCCCTGGCTCCCCCCGACTGGCCTGGTACCTGGATGGACAGCTGCAGGAGGCCAGCACCTCGAGACTGCTGAGCTTGGGCGGGGAGGCCTTCTCTGGAGGCACCAGCACCTTCACCGTCACTGCCCAGCGGGCGCAGCACGAGCTCAACTGCTCCCTGCAGGACCCGGGCAGTGGCCGGTCAGCCAATGCCTCGGTCATCCTCAATGTGCAATGTGAGTGCCCCTGAGGTGGGCGGGGCCATAGGTTCCAGGACCCAGCAGCCACTGGGCAGGTGATCAGTGGCACATTCAACAAACACTTGAGCACTTTGCAAATACTGACTCACTTTATGCTCATGGTCATCCTATGAAGAAATTACAATTTTTATCCCCATTTCACAAATGGGAAGATTTGGGCTGCCCACGGTTATACAGGTGGTAACAGGCAGAGCCAGGATTGAAATCCAGGCCCAACCACCCTGTTTCTCAGTGCCCCTGCTAAGGAGGGGTTCAAGCCCCTGGCTCCCATTGGGTGTGAGAAGAAAGGGCCAGAGGATGAGGGGCTGTGGCCAGAGCATATTGTTCTCTTTTGTACTAGTTAAACCAGAGATTGCCCAGGTTGGGGCCAAGTACCAGGAAGGTCAGGGCCCAGGCCTCCTGGTTGTCTTGTTTGCCCTGGTTCGTGCCAACCCACCTGCCAACGTCACCTGGATCGACCAGGATGGGCCAATAACTGTCAACACCTCTGACTTCCTGGTGCTGGATGCACAGAGCTATCCCTGGCTCACCAACCATACCGTGCAGCTGCAGCTGCGCAGCCTGGCACACAACCTCTCCGTGATGGCCACCAATGACGTGGGTGTCACCAGCGCTTCTCTTCCAGCCCCAGGTGAGCATTGCTAGCTGGCCCAGCAGAGCCTCAGGTGAGCATGGGATCATGAGACAGAAACGGGAAGACTTGCCAGGTGTGGGGCGCACGCCTGTGATCCCAGTACTTGGGAGGCTGAGACAGACAGGTGGATCCCAGGTTCGAGGCCAGTGCACAGTTAACTTAGACCCTGTTTCAAAATAAAGAATAAGAGCCGGGCGTGGTGGCACACACCTGTAATCCCAGTACTTGGGAGGCTGAGACAGGAGGATCACAGGTTTGAGGACAGCCTCAGCAAGTAGTGAGACTCAACCTAGCAAGACCCTGTTTCCAAATAAGAAATAAAAAAAAATCAGAAGCCAGGCGTGGTGGCGCACGCTTGTAATCCTAGTACTTGGGAGTCGGAGACCGGAGGATCTGGGTTCGCAGCCAGCCTCAGCTACTTAGTGAGGCCCTCCACAACTTCGTGAGACCCGGTTTCAAAATAAAGTATAAAAAAAATAGGGCAGGGGATGTAGCTCGGAGGTAGAACACCCCTGGGTTCCATCCCTGGTACCCCCCCAAAAAAAATCCACCTGGGGGTGTAGCTTGAAGGTAGAATGCCTCTAGTTTCAATCCCCAGTACCACAAAAAATAAAAATAAAAAAAATAAAGGAATAAGGCCAGGTGTGGTGGTGCACACTTGTAATCCCAGTATTTGGGAGGCTGAGAAAGGAGGATGCAGGTTTGTGGCCAGCCTCAGCAATTTGTGAGGCCCTCTGCAACTTAGTGAGACCCTGTTTCAAAATAAAGAATAAAAAAATTGGGCTGAGGGGTGTAACTCGGAGGTAGAATGCCCCTGGGTTCAATCTCCAGTACTGCTAAAAAAAAAAAAACTAAATAAAAAAATAAAAAGGACTGGAGGGTGTAGCTCAGGGGTAGAGTGCCTCTGGGTTCAATCCCCAGTGGAAAGAAAGAAGGGAAGCGGGGGGGGGGGGCACATGCTTGTAATCCTAGTACTTGAGAGACTGAGACAGGAGGATCACAAGTTTGAGGCCTGCCTCAGCAATGTGGGGAGTCCCTTAGCAACTTAGTGAGGCCCTGTTTCAAAATAAAATATAAAAAGGGCTGGGGGTATATCTCAGAGGAAGAGCACCTCTGGGTTCAATCCCCAGTAAAAATAATAATAATAATAAAAAAAGGGACGGGAGGGACCTGTTCTTTGGATGAATGAGGACAGAATTGTTGCGCTTGTGGCATCTCAGCGTTGGAGTGCCGCCCGCTTACCCTGGCTGGTGACACCCTGCAGGGCTCCTGGCCACCCGCGTGGAAGTGCCACTGTTGGGCATCGTTGTGGCTGGAGGGCTTGCCCTGGGTACCCTCCTGGGATTTAGCACCTTGGTGGCCTGTCTGGTCTGCAGGAAAGAAAAGACCAAAGGTAGGACCAGGGCAGTGGGGCAGAGGGTGGCCGGGAGGGCACTGCAGTTGGCAAGCAGCAGGTGGATCTGGGCGAAGAGGTCATCTCCGGCATGTGAGCGCGCTCGCAGGGGGTGGCTGTGACTAAGATGTGCGCCCCAGGCGGCAGGGCCAGGCACTGGGAGACTGGTTTCTGGTTCCAGGGCCAGGCTTGGGCACTGGGAACTCCTTTTCTGAGGTCCTAGTCTGAGAGGGCAGGAGGGCAGAGCCCAGAATGGATGGGCACACGAAAACAGCACACGGTTTCTTTCTCCTCAGGCCCCTCCCGGCGCCCATCTCTGATCTCTAGGTAACTTCATAGGGCTGAACCAAAATGCAGGCTGGGGACGGTGGGGACCTGGGGTTTCTCGGAGATCTGGAATGGGCCTCAAAGCAGGAGCCTGTGCCGCTGGTGCCAGCGCCTCGTTCAGCTGCTGTCCACCCTGTAGTGACTCCAACAACCTGAAACTCAACAACCTGCGCCTGCCGCGGGAGAACATGTCCCTTCCATCCAACCTTCAGCTCAACGACCTCACTTCAGATCCCAAAGGTACACCCAGGGTCCTGTGGTTTGTCCCTGCCATATCTTGAGAGAGACAGACCCTGGCACCTAGGAGGGGCTAGGTTCTATCAGGCACACCCCTGGAGCTGGGCACCCCCCCCCTTTGTTGCCCAACAGGGGAAGCAGCAGAGCAGCCGATGGCTCGGAACAGCAGCCGGCCAGAGCTTCTGGAACCTGAGGCTGGCGGCCTCCTCACCAGCCGAGGTACTGGGGAAGGGCCTGCTGCCGCCCTCCTCTTTGCCCCGGCCCCATGCCAGTGCCAAAGTCCTCTGGTTCCAAGGAACAAGATTACTGAGCCCTGGGGCGTTTCTCACCCCACAGGCTTCATCCGCCTCCCGATGCTGAGCTACATCTACAGGGTGTCCAGCGTGAGCAGTGAGGAGATCTGGCTGTGACGGGTGAAATGGGAGGCTCCCCTGGGCCCTCCCCTGCGCACCCCCACCCCGCTCCTCTTCCAAGTCATCCCCTGCTTGGCCGTATTGCCAATGGGAAGAGGCCACGCCACTGCCACTTGCCAGCCCTCCTGGCTAGGGCACCCTGCAGGTTATACCCATGATGTATTCCACTGGGCTCTGACCCCCGGGGCCCAGCCAGGACTAAGCCAGTCATGCTAACTCAGGTTGGGGGCCTTTGTGTGATGTCCAGGCCCCGGCAGAGGAGCTCTGCCCAGGTGTGTCTGGGTGTCACCCAGCATCCAGGTGTGGCGTGACCTGCTATGCACACCACCATGCCAGTATCCCTCAGCACCTTGTACAGTGGGCATGGGGTGCCTGCTTGGGGACAGGGAGGGCCTGCACGTCTTGGATGCCTTTCCTATACTACGCAGCTTATTCCCTCAGGGAAAAATTAGTGTCCTGCTTGTTGTGTAGAACCAAACTGCCCTTTGCACGGAGCCAGCCCCTGGTGGGCCCGGCCAAGCATAAGCCAGCTCCTCCTGCTGCATACCTCTCTGCCCTCCTCTGCCCCTGCCCTCCGCCTCCTTGTGGACATGAGGCTGCACGCTGGACCTTGTCTGGTGGGCACTGGACTTCTCCACTGGCCTGGCCTCCAGCGGTGACAGTGCCTCTCAGTACAAGTCGGGCAGGAAAAGAGAAGCGATGGGTCTGGTGGCCCCCAGGATAGCACATAGCTACGCATCATTTTTTACAGCATTAGTACTTTAAGCACAGCCCGAGGGGAGGGTGGGAGGGGGCTCCAGAGCCCCCTGGGCTTTCCCAAGGTTGCCTTTCTGTGGCTCACTGTGAGCGCCCCGCGCCCTCAGGATTGAGTCTCCTCAGCACCTCTCCCCAAGCACCCCCAACTCTGGCTGCCCCAGCAGAAGGGGTACATGGAGAAAGAGGGAGACCACATACCCCAAAGTGACCTAAGAATGCTTTAAAAAAACAACATGGAAATGATTGGGAATTAATACAATGCAGAGTATATTTTTCCCTAGTTGCTACCGTGTTTTGTATTTTTTCTCATCTTACTGCCTAGGACAGTGCTGAACACACAGTAAAATCAGTAAGTTTGACTGAATGAGTATGTCTGTTTCATTTCTTCAAATGTCTTCATATATATTATCATTAATTATTACTATTTTTTTTTTTTTTGCGGTACTGGGGATTGAACCCAGGGGTGTTCTACCTCCGCGCTACACCCCCGGCACTATTTTTTTATACTTTATTTTGAAACCGGTCTCACAAAGTTGCGGAGGGCCTTACTAAATAGCTGAGGCTGGCCGCGAACCCGGATCCTCCGGTCTCCGCCTCCCAAGTACTGGGATTACAAGCGTGCGCCACCACGCCCGGTGTCGTACTATTTTTTATTATTACTATTTATTATTGCTGTTTTTGGTGGTGCTAGGGATCAAACCTTCGGGTTTGTACATGCTAGGCAAGCACTCTACCTCTGAGCTACATCCCCAGCCCTTTTTTTGAGATAGGGTCTCCCTAAGTTGCCCAGGCTGGCCTTGAACTTGTGATCCTCCTGCCTTAGCCTCCCAAATTACTGATATTACAGGTGTGTGCCACCACACCTGGCTCTCTCAAATATGTTTTTTGTTTTGTTTTGTGGTACTGGAGATTGAGCCCAGGGGTATTCTACCTCCAAGCTACCTCCCCATTTTTATTTTGAAACAAGGTCTTGCTAGGTTGATGAGAGTCTCACTACTTGCTGAGGCTGTCCTTGAACCTGAGATCCTCCTGTCTCAGCCTCCCAAGTACTGGGATTACAAACGTGCACCACCACACCTGGCTTCAAATATGATTTTTGTTTTGTTCTTTTTTGTGGTACTGGGGATTGAACCCAGGGGCATTCTACCTCCAAGCTATACCCCCAGCCCTATTTTTTATTCGTTATTTTGAAACAGGGTCTCACTAAGTTGCAGAGGACCTCATTAAGTAGCTGAGGCTGGCCACAAACCTGTGATCCTCCCTCCCGTCTCAGCCTCCCAAGTACTGGGATTACAAGCGTGCGCCACCACGCCCGGCTCAAATGTGTTTTTGAGTGTATTTATTTTTGGCAGTGCTGGAGATTGAACCCAGGTTCCTGGGCATGCTAAGTAGAGGCTCTACCACTGAGCCACACCCCCTGCCCTTGAATGAAATCTTTTTTTTTTTTTGTGGTACTGGGAATTGAACCCAAGCGCATTCTACCTCCGAGTTACACCCCCAGCCCTATTTTTTTATTCTTCATTTTGAAACAGGGTCTCACTAAGTTGCAGAGGGCCTCACTAAGTAGCTGAGGCTGGCCGCGAACCTGGATCCTCCTATCTCAGCCTCCCAAATACTGGGATTACAAGCATGCGCCACCACACCTGGCTTGAATGAAATCTTTAAATCACACAGTAGAGAAAATACAGCAAGCACCTGGGTATCCGCCAGGTATTTGCTAATACAGTGTCTTCAGTGACTTGATAGAACATAAAGACCATGAATAAGATAATTGATTGAATTTATGAATGCCAGGTATGTTTTATCCAAGAAGGCCATCTGTTCTTTGAAAACCTAACAGCATTTGAGTTTCTATCAAACTGTGCCCCCCTGGTTGTTAAGTGTGGCACCGAGGGGATCACTAAGCCGAGCACCTGTCCTGATAACAACATCACAGTGAAGCCCAAGATCTGCAAACCCAAGCACGAAGCAAGCAGCTGGCCTGAGAGTTTGCAAAAAACAATTCCTGCCTGTGTTTACTATGTGTAAATAGGGATGACAGTGTCATTTTTTTAAATTGTGGTACTGGGGATTGGACCCAGTGGTAGAGCGCCCCTGGGTTTAATCCCCAGTACCAAAAAAATAAATAAAAATTAGCCAGGCATGGTGGCACATGCTTAAAATCCCAGTACTTGGGAGGCCTAAAACAGGAGGATCGCAGGTGCAAGGACAGCCTCAACAATTTAACAAGGCCTTCAACTTAGTGAGACCCTGTTTCAAAATAAAAAATAGCCGGGCGTGGTGGCGCATGCTTGTAATCCCAGCACTTGGGAGGTGGAGACCGGAGGATCCGGGTTCGTGGCCTGCCTTAGCTACTTAGTGAGGCCCTCTGCAACTTTGTGAGACCTGGTTTCAAAATAAAGGATAAAAAATAGGGCCAGGGGTGTAGCTCAGAGTTCTACACCCAGGGGTGTAGAATGCCCCTGGGTTCAATCCCCGGTACTGCAAAAAGATAAATAAATAAATAAATAAAATAGGGCTTGGGGTGTAGCTCAGAGGTAGAATGACCTGGGTTCAACCCCTAGTATCACAAAAATAGGGAAATAAATATTAACAAAAAAGAAGATAATTAGCATGGTTTCAGATTTCCTGACTGGAGCATGGCTGATATAACTCCAAAAAATCTGTCCCTCGCTACTATCACCACCCTACTCCAAGCCAGTCATCTCTCACCTGCATAGTTATAATGGTCCAGCTTCCTGGGACAGGGATGGAGCTAGCCAGGCAGGTGTGAGAAAGGCATCATTCACTGAAGAGAAACCCCCAGGGAAGTAAATTCCAGGAGAAAAACAATTCTCCCAAGCCAGCATCAACCACCTCTCCAGCAGTGGACACCAGCTGGCGTCCTCCAATCCAACTCAGCTCGGACACGCCCCAGAGACGGTCAGAGCCCACGGCGGGCGGGGGTCAGTCCCTAAGACTGTCCCTCCAGGTGCCAGTCACAATCACAAGCCCGGGTTGTCTTACCCATGCTTCTGTGAAGTCTGTCCTAACAGATTCCACAAAGGACACGGGGAGGTGGGGGAGGACGCAGAGCTCCCGTGCCCTCTCCAGGCCTCTCCGTTTCTGGGTATCTGGAAGCTCTCTGCGCCTTGTGCTTTGTGTTCTTATGTAAAGGCCACTGCATAGACATGATTGCAGCATGGACAACCATGCTGAAATGTGACTGAAAGGGTATGACCTGATGCTAATTCTGGGTGGGGAGACCCAGCAGGGCATCTACTCAGACTCTTCAGTATTCCTTCCCAGCTAGTATGCGGCAGGGCCCCTTCTGAAATGGGCTCTTAACATCTACCACCAGAGCTGGGCATGGTGGTATACACACTGCAATCCCAGTACTTGGGAGGCTGAGACAGGAGGATCACAGGTTCAAAGACAGCCTCAGCAACTTAGTGAGGCCCTCAACAACTTACAGAGACTGAGTTACAAAACAGAAAATTTGAGCCGGGCGTGGTGGCGCATGCTTGTAATCCCAGTACTTTGGGAGGCGGAGACCGGAGGATCCGGGTTCGCGGCCAGCCTCAGCTCTCTCTCTCTCTCTACTTAGTGAGACCCTCTGCAACTTCGTGAGACCCAGTTTCAAAATAAAGTATAAAAAAAAATAGGGCCGGGGGTGTAGCACGGAGGTAGAACGCCCCTGGGTTCAATCCCCGGTACCGCAAAAAAAAAAAAAAAAACAGAGCTGGGGTAGGTAGAATGCCCCTGGGTTCAACCCTGAGTACTACACAAACAAAGCAAAAAAATTAAGATTAAATTTCCATAATCTAGCCAGGTGTGATGGTGCACGCCTGTGATCCCAGTACCTGGGAGGCTAAGACAGGAGGATCACAGGTTCGAGGATAGTCTCAGCAAGCAGTGAGACTCTCATCAACCTAGTAGACACTGTTTCAAAATAAAAATAAAATAGGGCTAGGGATGTAGCTTGGAGGTAGAATGGCCCCTGGGTTCTCATTATACACATACACACACACACACAAACCACCAAAACCCAAAAAACTTCCATAACCTATCCTGGGGAAGAGAAATTCCGTTTCTGGGGTCTGACTTGGGCATAAAAAGGAGCAGGTGAAGGGGGCATAAAGTGAGACAGAGACAGACTTGTCTCTGAGGCCTGCAGTCCCCGACAGTGCTCTAGTCATCTAGGAAATAGTAAGGGCAACAGGAGGAATGACCAGGAACCACGGTGGAAAACCAGATATATATATATCGCAGCCTGACACAGCATTTTATTTGTAAGAATGAAAGAAAATAATTCCATACCTATCCCCAAAAGAATACCTTTTAAGCTTTCCTCCCAATCTGTATGCTGGGGTATCTCAGAAACTCAATTCTTCTAACTCAGATCTCTAGTGGTAACCCCCAGGAAGGTGATCTGAGATAGGCAGGGCTGGTGAGCAGATGTGTGACTGCTCTCTGGCACTAGACATGCGCACTGCCTAGAGTCCAGCTGCAGGGCAGGCAGACACCAGGTGGTGACAAGAATCTCTTCAACCCAGCGTGGCAACAGCTGCCTCGGAGGGGCTCAGCTGAAGGTCAGTGTCTCTGCATCTCCAGCCTGGGAGGTGGAGTTGGATGGAGGGGTGAATGCTTTCTTGCCTTCAGCAAGAGCTTTAAAATGCTATGAAGAAAGGGGAGAGAGATGTTGAGTACTAAGTAGGTGAGGCTGGACACGAACCTGCAACCCTCCAGTCTCAGCCTCCCAAGTACTGGGATTACAAGCGTGCGCCACCACACGGGGGACCCCTTTTCACTTCTTCTCTGCTTCCATTCATTGGGTCACCTGGTTTTCCTCTAAGCGTGGGTGTCCTCCACACATCCTCCCTCCAAGCTCTGCCTGAGCCCCACCTCCCGCGACCTCCCTGCCTCTGCCTCCTTGTCTCCTCTGCTGCTCTCCTGCTCATGGAGTGGGGCAGGGCCAGTCATAGCAGGCCCAGGACCGCGGGGCTCTCACCTGGGAGTTCTTGAATTCCGAGTAGAGGGAAAAGAGCAGGTGAAGGGACTGAACCCGACTCTTGTAGACAGGGATGTCCAGGATGGCTGAAACAGAGAGTGACTCCCAGAACAGAACCAGACAAACCCTGGGAATTGGGAGGCACTTCTGTTTAGGACAGCCGACGCCCTCCCAGATGGGATGTGCTGCTATGACATGGGGTTAAACAGTCAGCAAGCAGTCACATAAGCCCCAACCTTGACTCGGCCTCAAACGAAGGCCGTAAGTCAAGGCGCCGACTCTAGGCCCAGGATGCACCTGCCAGAGGTGGGGCAGGGAGAGGACAAGGCGCTTACCACAGATCATGTCAATGTACTCGGCCAGGCTGCAGTCCATCTCTGCTGTGGGCAGGCTCACCTGGAAGAGCCAGAGGACAGACCCCGGTCACGCGGCTCGAGTGTCAGGAGGCCCAGCATCAGGCTCTCCGATGAAAAGAGCTCTAGCGTAAGACATGCGTCATGGCAGAATTATGTTTCCCCATAATTCCCAGGTTGAGGTCCTGGCTCTCAAAATTGGATTGGATTTGGAGATCGGGTCTTATTAAGGGGAAATTAAGCCAGGTGCAGTGGTGCACACCTGTAATCCCAGTACTTGGGAGGCTGAGACAGGAGGATCACAGGTTCGAGGACAGCCTCAGCTGGTAAAATGCTCTTGGGTTCAATCCCCCTAAAAAAAGTCAGTGTAATCATAATATAGGAAGATAAGAGGCCGGGTGTGGTGGCGCACGCTTGTAATCTCAGTACTTGGGAGGCTGAGACAGGAGGACTGCAGGTTCCAGGATAGCCTTAGCCTTAATTGTGAGACTCTCATCAACCTAGTGAGACCCTGTTTCAAAATTAAAAATAAGGCCCAGCGTGGTCATACACAGTTGTAATCCCAGTACTTGGGAGGCAGAGACAGGAGGATCTGGGTTCATGGCCAGCCTCAGCTACTTAGTGAGGCCCTCCACAACTTAGACCCTGTTTCAAAATAAAGAATAAAAAATAGGGCCGGGGGTGTAGCTCGGAGGTAGAATGCCCCTGGGTTCAATCCCCGGTACTGCAAAAAAAAAAAATTATAGGAAGAGAAGAAAAACTGGGCCTAGAATGAATGTCCCATTTTCTTGCTTCTGCTGCGTTCCACTCACCTTGCTCAAAAGCTCTTCAAACTCGGGGGACCACTCCTCCATCAGTGTGTCAATGTCAGGCATGGGCCTAGAGGTATGGAGGTCAGTGAAGAGGAAGCACGGAGGAATGAGTAACTCCTCACCCTCCACATCCCAGGGTTCCAGGTGAAGGAGAGGCCTCAGCCTGGCGCACTAGGGTGGCATCAGGAGAACCTCAAGTGGGCAGACCCCCCTGGCTGGGGGTGGGGCTCAGGCTGGGTCTGGAGGGTCAGGAGGAGCTGGCTGAGCAGCGGCAGCCAGCGCACTAGTATGGCGTCACTCGCGCTCTGAGCCCCAAGCCAGCAGCTGCTCACTGTAGAAGTGCGGTGAGCAGGGCCTCAGGTCAGCCACACCTGCCCCGGGCTTCAGGCCTCGCAGAGCAATGGTTCAGAGGTGGTGAAGGACGAGCTGCTACCTGGTGTAGTGCACAGTCGCAGGGGGCTTAGAACGGTGCAGCTCCGAGATGCTCTCAATCCACGTGTCAATGGCTTTGGGATTCTTCTCTGCATCTTCCAGGCTTTTTACTTTCATATGTTGCTAGAAAAATAAGGAGAAAGCTGGCTGACAGCACTGAAGTCATTTTTTTCGGGGGGGGGAGCTGGGGATTGAACCCAGGGGCATTCTACCTCCAAGCTATACCACCAGCCCTATTTTTTATTCTTTATTTGGAAACCGGTTCTAAGTTGTGGAGGGCCTCACTAAGTAGCTGAGGCTGGCCGCGAACCCAGATCCTCCGGTCTCAGCCTCCCAAGTACTGGGATTATAGGCATGGACCACTACGCCTGGCACTCTTCTTTTTATAGATTGACTAGGGCTGGGGATGCAGGTCAGTGGTAGAGTGCTTGCCTAGCATGACTGAGGCCCTGGGTTTCATCCCCAGTACTGTCAAAAAAAAAAAAAAAAAGCAGGGGTTGACCTGAAACTATATCCATCTCGTTGGATGGGCAGTAAGTCAACTTTACTATGCTAGTGAGGCCTCTGCTCTTGGCCCACCCTCCCTGCTGCGACCCACACAAGGCCAGCATCTTACTGTGATGTTGTGCTGCTTGGAATTCTCCGTTAACCACAGTGAGAGCACCGTAGGGTCAGACTGCTTTGTAGAAGGTTCATCCAATACCAATAGGCCAAGGTTGTCAGGCTTTCCATCAGGACGTGGGACCTGGTTAAAAGAAAGGGATGAACCAGGAGTGGTGGCGCACGCTTACTCCCAGTACTTAGGAGGCTGAGACAGGAGGATCGCAGGTTCAAGGACAGTCTCAGCAAGTAGTGAGATTCTCAGCAACCTAGTGAGACCCTGTTTCAAAATAAAAAAATAAAATAGGGTTGGGGGTGTACCTCAGAGGTAGAATGCCCCTGGGTTCAATCCCCAGTACCACCAAAAAATAAAAATAAAAAAGGAAGGTAGGAAAGCAAAGAGAAATATGGGAGGACCATAAAAGGCCATACCTGTTGTTTCCAATAAGCTGAAAAGGAAGAAGTCTTTGGGTTCATCATTATTTCTAGTATTAAAAAGCACGCTTGAAGCTGGGCATGGTGGCACACGCCTGTAATCCCAATACCTGGGAGGCTGAGACAGGAAGAGCGCAGGTTCGAGGACAGCTTCAGCAATGTACTGAGACTCTCAGCAACCTAGCAAGACTGTGTATCAAAACAAAAAATAAGAGCCAGGCGTGGTGGCGCATGCTTGTAATCCCAGTACTTGGGAGGCAGAGACAGGAGGATCACAGGTTGGCGGCCAGCCTCAACTACTTATTAAGACTCTCTGCAACTTAATGAGACCCTGTTTGAAAATAAAGAATTAAAAATAGGGCTGGGGGTGTAGCTTAGAGGTAGAATGCCCCTGGGTTCAATGCCCAGTACTGTAAAAATAAATAAGTAAAAATAAAAATAAAAAAGGGGTAAGCCGGGTGTGGTGGCGCACACTTGTAATCCCAGTACTTGGGAGGCTGAGACTGCAGGATCCGGGTTCGCGGCCAGCTTCAGCTACTTAGTGAGGCCCACCGCAACTTAGTGAGACCCTGTTTCAAAATAAAGAATAAAAAATAGGGCTGGGGGTGTAGCCTGGAGGTAGAACGCCCCTGGGTTCAATCCCCAGTACCGCAAAAAAATAAAAATAAAAAAATAAAAATAAAAAGGGGTGGGGGTGTAGCTTGAAGGTAGAGTGCCCCTGAGTTCAATCCCCAGTACCACACACACACAAAAAGCATGCTTGATTATTATACTGTGCTAAACACTATCTAGAAAAAACATCTATAGGAGCTGAATTCATGGATAATTAGGAAGCAAATGTATTTGACAATATGCTAATATACAAGGAAATAATAAATTATTACTCAGTAGTAATGAGTATAATTTGCAGAAGAGAGAAAGTTTAAGAACTCCAATGAAATGAAGATGTTTTATTAAGGTAGGCAATGATAGTCAAAGAAATGAGCCAAATTGTTAGAATAGAAAGGTCAGAACAAGCACTTAACGAGGCATTTTTAGGATGCACTGACTATACCTTTAAGAATGCATCGATATCCCCAACGGCTGGGATAAAATCAGGAATGAAAGGTTTCAGTTTGTGGTCCAGGTCAATCAACTGAGGTGTGTACCTAAAAGATATTGCCAAGGGAAGGTGGAGGCAGTCGGAGAAAGTTACTATTAAGGCTTTTTTTTTTTTTTGGTACCGGGGATTGAACCCAGGGGCATTCTACTTCTGAGCTACACCCCCGGCCCTATTTTTTATCCTTTATTTTGAAACCGGGTCTGATGAAGTTGCAGAGGGCCTCACTAAGTAGCTGAGGCTGGCCGCGAACCCGGATCCTCCGGTCTCCACCTCCAAGTACTGGGATTACAAGCATGCGCCACCACGCCCAGCTACTATTAAGGCTTTTAAAAATCGAAGGAAGCTGGGCGTGGTGGCACCCGCTTGTAATCTCAGTACTTGGAAGCCTGAGACCGGAGGATCCGGGTTCGCGGCCAGCCTCAGCTACTTAAGTAAGGCCATCTGCAACTTCATGAGACCCTGTTTCAAAATAAAGAACAAAAAATAGGGCTGGGGATATAGCTCAGAAGTGGAATGCCCCTGAGTTCAATCCACAGTACGGAAAAAAAAAAAAAATCTAAGGAAGCCGGGCGTCGTGGTGCATGCTTGTAATCCCAGTACTTGGAAGCCTGAGACCGGAGGATCTGGGTTCGCGGCCAGCCTCAGCTACTTAGTGAGGCCCTCTGCAACTTACTGAGACCCTGTTTGAAAATAAAGAATAAAAAATAGGGCTGGGGGTGTAGCTCGGAGGTAGAATGCCCCTGGGTTCAATCCCTGGTACTGCCAAAAAAAAAAAAAAAAAAATCTAAGGAAATTAGCCTTGTTTCTGACTAGAGAGTGGAAAGGTTTGGGGCAGGTAAGGAAAATGGGGTACAGTGGCAGGTCCTAGTTCTCACCTGCTGATATACTGGAAGAGTTCCTTAATCTCAGCAGACACTGGCAAATGTTCATAATCTGCAGGATCATAGGCCCTGAGGAAAGAACACAGTTCATTCAATTGGCCTGAGAAGATGGGAGATGGCAGAACTCTGGGCCAGCCTGTGTGTTACTCTGACCACAAGGAAGTGACCCTGAACCTAGCTTTTGCCCCTTCCACATCTGCCTTTTCTAGAGGCAGAGGCTTGCAAGGCAACTTTAAAGTAAATTATAATTAACTCTCAATTATCTCTGACACTGAAGCAGGACAAGACAGCAGAAAATCCAAAACATAATTTGTGTGTGTGTGTTACTTGGGATTAAACCCACTAATCGGGATTAAACCCACTTAGTAATTAAACCCACTAAGGTATAGCTTAGTGGCACTCTACCACTAAGCTATACCTCCAGTCCCTTTTATTTTATTTTGAGACAGGCAGGGTCTTTCTAAATTGCCTAGGCTGGCCTTGAACCAGTTATCCTCCTGTCTCAACCTCCTAAGTACTGGGATAATAGGTGTGTACCACCACTCCTGGCTCCAAAACATAATTTTTTGATGTTAAAATGTAGCCTACAGTCGGGTGTGGTGGCACACGCTTGCAATCCCAGTACTTGGGAGGCTGAGACAGGAGGATCGCAGGTTCACGGCCAGCCTCAGCTACTTAGTGAGGCCATCCGCAACTTAGTGAGACCCTGTTTCAAAATAAAAGAATAAAATAGGGCTGGGGGTGTAGCTTGGAAGTAGACTGCCCCTGGGTTCAATTCCAGTACCAAAAAAATAATAAAATGTAGCCTACAGTTAAACATGCTGATGCATGCTTATAATTCCTGTACTTGGGAGGCTGAGATAGGAGGATTGCAGGTTCAAGGACAACCTCAGCAAGTAGTGAGACTCTCAGCAACCTAGCGAGACCCTGTTTCAAAATAAAAATAAAATAGGGCTGGGGGGTGTACCTCAGAGGTAGAATGTCCCTGGTTTCAATCCCCAGTACTGAAAAAAAAAAAAGCATAAACCAGGTGTGGTACATGCTTGTAATCCTAGAACTCGGCTGAAACAGAAGGATAGCAGGTTCAAGACCAGCCCCAGCAACTTACTAAGACTCTCAGCAACCTAGCAAGACCTTGTTTCAAAACAAGAAATAAAAAGGTTAACTTGGAGGTAGAATGCTTCTGGGTTCAATCTTTAATACCCCCCCACACATACACACAAATGTAGCATAAATTGTTTCCCTTTCCTTTTTCAATATGAAAGGGATGTAAAAAGGTGAACAAGATATTTTCCTCTTCTGTTCCTTATTGATACTAGGGCTTGAACCCACGGCCTCATGTACGCTAATCACAGACTCTTGTCACTGAAAAAAAAAAACATTTTTTGTGGTACTGGGGGTTGAACCCAGGGGTGCTCCACCTCTGGGCTACGCCCCCAGCCCTATATTATTTTTTATTTTGAAACAGGGCCTCCCTAAATTGCTGAGGGGTGGCGTGGAATCTGCAACCCTCCTGTCTCAGCCTGTCAAGTACTGGGATCACAGGTGTGCTCACCGAGCCCGGCCCAGCCCAGTAACTCTTTTTTTTCCCTTTTGGTACTGGGGATTGAAACCAGGGGCATTCTACCTCTGAGTTATGCCCCCAGTCCTGTTTTGTCTTTTTTTTATTTTGAAACAGGGTATCACTAGATTGTACAGGGCCTCACTAAATTGCTGAGGCTGGCCATGAACCTGCGATCCTCTTGTCTCAGCCTCCGAAGTATTGGGATCACAGGTGTGCTCGCCGAGCCCAGTCTAGACCAGTGTCTTGAGGGAGACGCTTCCTCTGTGGCGTGGGTGACCTTGGCGAGGGGCCTTTTCCTCACCCTTCCAGAGGTGCTCCATGCTCTTCATCATCATCGTCTTCATCAGAATCAGTTTCAGATGAGTCGTCGTCATCATCATCATCGTCATTTTCACTAAAGCCCCGCTGAGGTGTCAACTGTGAGGTCTTCTTCTTCTCCTGGGATAGGGCAGGGCAGGCAGAGAAAGGTTATAAAGAGAAATTGAATGAATCTGGGCCCAGTTCCAAAGTGCTCTGAACAGTTCCCTCCACGCCAGGCACCTAATCACCAGAAAGGAAAGGCAGTTCTTCCCAGAAGGGGCATGAGAGCCCTCTGCTCACCAGCTCTAAGTCAGTCCCCACTTTCTAGAACCATATTCATCTACTTGAGGCTGGGGTACACATTCTATGCAAGTTATACTTATTGTCCCTATTACTCGGGAGATCTTGCCATGTCTATATAAACTTTATCTAGAAAGTTGCAACCTAAAATGTAGAGATTTTCCAAGAAGAGTAGGGCAACTCTAAATAATTATTTTAAGAGGAAATGGAGAAAATGAAGTGGGAAAGAGAGTTAGAGGATCATCATACAAAGATCATAGCAAAATGTAGCATTTAATTTTCAAGACTGTCCAGAATGAGCTGCTTGAAACTATCAAGACAAGAAAGTTAGCGGGGTGTGGTGGCGCACCCTTGGAATTCCAGTACTTGGGAGGCTGAGACCTGAGGATCCAGGTTGGCAACCAGCCTCAGCTACTTAGTGAGGCCCACTGCAAAGTAATGACACCCTGTTCAAAATAAAGAATAAAAACTAGGGCTGGGGGTGTAGCTTGGAGGTACCTTGGGTTCCATCCCCACAAAAAAACAAACAAACAAACAAAAAACACGCTAGGCATAGTGGTGCACACTTGTAATCCAGTACTTGGGAGGCTGAGACAGGAGGACTGCAGGTTCGAGGACAGCCTCAGCAAATAGTGAGACTTTCATCAACCTAGCGAGATCTTGTTTCAAAATAAAAATAATATAGGGCTGGAGATGTAGCTTGGAGGTAGAATGCCCCTGGGTTCAATCCCCAGTGCCACATACACACACAAAAATATATATTTAAGCCGGGCAAGGTGGCGCACACTTGTAATCCCAGAACTTGGGAGACTGAGACAGGAGGATTGCAGGTTCAGGGCCATCCTCAGCTACTTAGTGAGGACCTCCACAACTTAGTGAGACCCTGTTTCAAAATAAAGAATAAAATAGGGCTGGGGGGTGTAGCTGGGAGGTACAGTATCTCTGGATTCCATCCCCAGTTGCGCACGTGCGCACACACCCACACACACACACACACACACACACACACACACAGTTATTTAATATTTATGCTACAAGAGCTAGTACATAAAATTGTGGCACATTATAAGACATCAAATACTGATTTGGGTCACATTTTCCTCTAAGAAAAACAGATTTATTATACACAGATAAAATATATTCTAACTTGTCTGTAATATAAATGATCGATAACAAACACACAGAATTTATTCAATGACTATACCTTGTTGGTATATAATTGTCAATAATCTAGAAGCCAGGTATGGTGGCGCATGCCTGTAATCCCAGTACTTGGGAGGCTGATACAGAGGATCACAGGTTCGAGCAGAGCCTCAGCAACTTAGAATCTCAGCAACCTAGTGAGACTCTGTTTCAAAATAAAAAATAAAATAGGGCTGGGGGTGCCTTGGTAGGATCTCCTTGGGTTCAATCCCCAGTGCCACACACACACAGAAAGAAGACTCTCCTCAGCCGGGCGTGGTGGCGCACGCTTGTAATCCCAGTACTTGGGAGGCGGAGACCGGAGGATCCGGGTTCATGGCCAGCCTCACTTAGTGAGGCCCTCCGCAACCTCGTGAGACCCGGTTTCAAAATAAAGTATTAAAAAATAGGGCTGGGGGTGTAGCTCGGAGGTAGAACGCCCCCCAGTTCAATCCCCAGTACCACAAAAAAATAAATAAATAAATAAAAATAAAAATAAATAAATAAATAAAAAGGGCTGGGACAGCCAGGCATGGTGGCTCATGCCTGTAATCCCAGTACTTGGGAGGCTGACACAGGAGGATCGCAGGTTCGAGGACGGCCTCAGCGAGACCATTTCAAAATAAAAAATAAAATAGGGCTGGGAGTGTAGAATGCCCCTGGGTTCAATTCCCACTACCACAAAAAAAGGGGGGGGCTGGGATATAGCTTAGTGGCAGAGCAACCCTGGGTTCTATCCCTAGTACTAAAAAAAAAAGAAAAATCCCAGTTGATTCTTATAATCAGTAACGTTTGTGAAACACTGGCCTACTTTACATGAAATTCCTCACCAAAAAGTCCCTGAGTTTGATCCCCAGCAACACACACACACACAACATACATACACACGTAGACTTGATTTATGAAGAGCCAAAATCTCAAGGCTCTTTGTTCCTGATTTTCTACCATGAGCTCAAAGGTCGGCAACCACTGGTGTGGCTACTAAAGGCCCCAGGCAGGGGCTCTTTGTGAACCTGTGGACGGTACTGCACCTTGTTATCCTCCTCTTCGTACTCGTCGCTGCTGTTATCGGCCATAGTCTTGCCAGGAAGATGGGCAGAATGAGGGAGTCCTTAGAAGAAAAGTTTTCCCTTTAGGTTACTGTTTATATGATTTTAAAGCCCAATGTGGTGGCGCACTTTTATAATCCCAGTACTTGGGAGGCTGAGACAGGAGGATCACAGGTTCGTGGCCAATCTCAGCAACTTAGTAAGACCATGTTTCTTTTTTTTGTGTGTGTGGTACAGGGGATGGAACCCAGGGGCATTCTACCTCTGAGCTACATCCCTAGCCCCATTTTTTATTCTTTATTTTGAAACAGGGTCTCACTAAGTTGCGGAGGGCCTCACTAAGTAGCTGAGGCTGGCCACGAACCTGCGATCCTCCGGGTGAGACCATGTTTCAAAACAAAAAAATAGGGCCGGGCATGGTGACGCATGCTTGTAATCCCAGTACTTTGGGAGGCGGAGACCAGAGGATCCGGGTTCACGGCCAGCCTCAGCTCTCTCTCTCTCTCTAC
>PVJS01019692.1:0-33432 GCA_004027185.1 Glis glis
ATTGAACCCAGGGGCATTCTACCTCTGAGCCACACCCCCAGCCCTATTTTTTATTCTTTATTTTGAAACAGGGTCTAAGTTGCGGAAGGCCTCACTGAGTAGCTGAGGCTGGTCACAAACCTGCGATCCTCCTGTCTCAGCCTCCCAAGTACTGGGATTACAAGTGTGTGCCACCACACCTGGCTCAAAAAACCCAGTTTCTAGAAATGACTGAAGTGATGAGCGTCCCATGGACACGCCTAGTGGGCGCTCAGCTCTCGCTCCCCGAGTTAGGGCTGCCTACACATCCCCAGCATCCCCGTGTGTCTCCAGGTAGAAACATGACATCCTCATCCACCCTGGGACCACTGTGGTCAGAGACCAAGTCCTGGTGTCCTGAGAGCCTGCACCTGCCATGAGGCCTCACCCAAGGCCTCACCCGGGTCCTGGCTCCACCCATCAGCCACATCCTGGCTGGAGTGGACCCTCCAGGGACCTACCAACCGCTCAATCCCAACACATAGGTGGAGCGGCCTTCCACATCCTACTTTTTTCTGCTCAACAGACTGTCCCATGGTGACCTAATCTCATGACAGAAGGAGGGTGAGAAGCTGGGCCTGACGGTGCTCAGGGTGGCCCCAGCTGTTCCACAAGCTGAGGCTGGAGGATCGCTTGTGCCCAGGAGTTCAAGGCCGGCCTGGGTGACACAGCAAGACCCCGGCTCAAAAACTTAAAATTAAAAAATGAGGCTGGGAGGCTGGGCGTGGTGGCGCACGCTTGTAATCCTAGTACTTGGGAGGCGGAGACCAGAGGATCCGGGTTCGCGGCCAACCTCAGCTACTTAGTGAGGCCCTCCGCAACTTTGTAAGACCCGGTTTCAAAATAAAGTATAAAAAATAGGGCCGGGGGTGTAGCTCGGAGGTAAAACGCCCCTGGGTTCAATCCCCGATACCGAAAAAAAAAAAATGAGGCTGGGCCATGGTGGCATGCACCTGTAATCCCAGTACTTGGGAGGCTGAGACAGGAGGATTGTAGATTTGAGGCCAGCCTCAGCAACTTAGTGAGACCCTGTGTCAAAATAAAAAATAAAACAAGGCTGGGGATATAGTTTGGAGGTAGAACACCAGCGAGTTCAATCCTCAGCACCATCCCCCCCCAAAATGAAGGAAGGTGGAAGCAGTGGGGCCTGGGGGTCATGGGCTGCCCCTTCCCTGCCTGCTGCAGACATGGCAGGACAGGCTCCACACTTGCCAGGGTAGGCTGCCCCTAAGGCCCTTTCTCTGGTCAGGATGGTTTGAAAGACAGCACAGCCCAGTGATGAGCTGTGCTGAGACACAAGGGGAAGCGCCATTTCCCAGCTCCCCAGCCCCTAAATCTTACATCCCCAGGAACCTGTGGGTGGGACCTTATGTGGGAACAGGGTCTTTGCTGCTTCAATTTGCTAAAGGTCTGGAAATGAGCCTCCTGGATGTGGGTGGGGCCTAAACCCAGTGGCTGGCGTCCCTGTGAGAGGAGGGCACACAGAGGCCAAGAAGTGAGCCACGTGCCCATGGAGGGGCTGAGGCCACGCAGCACCAAAGGCTGGGGAGGGAGGAGGAACAGCCTCCCTCAGAGACAGCGGCCCCAGGACTCAGGCCCTGTGCCCAGGTGTCCCTCAGGAGTCGCATGGGGAGACACTGACTGTGGCTTCCCAGCCCCTGGCCCCTGGCAGCTACTTGGATCTCCGACTGGAAACCAAATGAGGAACCTGGAGTGGCTGTGCCCAAGAAGACCAGCCCTGGAGCTGAAGACAGGCCCCACGCAGACAGGGCTTTGCAGGGACACCTGAGGCTCCGATGCAAGAGGGACGTATACCAGACAGGACACAGGCACCCAACCAAGCAAAAGGGCCCAGAGGCAACCCAGCTCCCAAAGCAGCTGCGGTGAGGCCACGCACCATGCTCCAGCTGTCACTGCAGGCCAGAGCCATGAAGGCAGCCCCATGCCTGCCCACCAGCGGGAGCAGCATGCAGAAGCCTGGCCAGCAGGGCCCAAGCCCACTAGGGACACTGTCCAGGGACAGCACAAAACAATGCACAAGTGGCGGGAACAAAAAGCAGAGGGGAGAGAAAAAACAGATAACCATTGGGGAAGAAAATGATCACATCCAACTCTCAGATTTCAACAGGACAGGACCAGGTCAGGCACAGGGTGACTCGTGTTGCCCAGCACTCGGGAGGCCGAGGCTAGCCTGGCAACACAGCGAGACCCCATTCCAAGAGATTAAAGAAGAGAAAGAGCCAGGTGTGGTGGTGCATGCCTGTAATCCCAGTACTTGGAAGGCTGAGACAGGAGATCATAGGTTTGAGGCCAGCCTTAGTGAGACCCTCAGTAACTCAGCGAGACCATTTCTTTTTTCTTTTTTGGTGTGGTACTGGAGATTGAACCCAGGAGCATTCTACCTCTGAGCTACACCCCCAGCCTTTTATTTTTTTTGGCGGTACTAGGGATTGAACCCAGAGGAATTCTATCTCCAAGCTACACCCCAGATTTATTTTTTATTCTTTATTTTGAAACAGTCTCACTAAGTTGCGGAGGATCTCACCAAGTAGCTGAGGCTGGCCGCGAACCTGCGATCCTCCTGTCTCAGCCTCCCAAGTACTGGGATTATAAGCATGTGCCACCACATCTGACCTGAGGCTGTTTTTGAACCTGCGATTCTCCTGTCTCAGCCTCCCAAGTACTGGGATTACAGGCCTATACCACTATGCCCGGCCCTATTTTTATTTTGAAACGGGGTCTCACTAAGTTGTAGAGGGCCTTGCTAAGTTGCTGAGGCTGGCTGCGAACCTCAGATCCTCCTGTCTCAGCCTCTCAAAGTACTGGGATTATAGGCATGTGCCATCACGCCCAGTGAGACCCTGTTTAAAATAAAAAATAAAAAGGGGTGTAGCTCAGAGGTACAATGCCCCTGGATTCCATCCCCAGTACCGCAAAAAAAAAAAAAAAAAAAAAAAAAAAGAGAGAGAGAGAGAGAGAGGGAGAGGAGAGAAAACAAAAGCCGACACTGACACAGGAACTGGGATGGGCAGTCAGTCACTGTTAAGGAACGGTCAAGATGCTGCCCAGCACTGTAAGAGAAGCTGCACCCCACAGGAGAGCACAGGGTCAGAAACACAGGCCTTCTGGGGCCGGCCCAGTGTGAAGGGTCAACCCCAACAGGACACAGTGGGACGGCAGCCCATGAGTGACCACAGAAGGGACAGGACACCACCAGCCTCATCCCAGGCCAAACTACACACAGACTGAGTGAATCAGCAAGCATGATGGGGCTGGGCACAGAGCTGGGCAGTAATGGGTACTACAGTTTACTAATCCTGCTTTACAACTGGCCAATCAGACACTTTACCCTGAGATAGCGATCCCTGGCACTTGTCCCCAGGGCTACCTGCTGCCTCCACTTTCTCCGGGCCTTTCCTCGTGCCCTGTAGACTGGCCCGGCTCTGACACCAGGGGGGGGATCCTCTGCAGGCCGGCCTGCCAGGCCACACACCTGAGCGAGGAGGGACCGCCCGCAAGGCACTCCATGGAGGTCTCCGCCAGGTCCTCCTCCCCTCACCCTGTCCCGGGCCTCAGGGCCTTGCACGGGATGCTCCTTCTAGGGGAACTTCTTGTGATGGATGGGGATGGGGCCTCCCTGCTCCAGAATACAGCAAGACCCCCAGCCCCAGCACTACTGACTGCACCTTACAGTCTTGGGTTTCTCCTTAGGACCTAAATCATGATAGTGGCATGTACACACTGCTGGTGAAGGTGCTGCCCCCATAGATCCTGTGCCAGAACAGCCGTCAGCCTCCCACTCCCCTGCCAGTTCCTCAGCAGGTGTCACATGTTGGTGGGTCGCTGGCACCAGCCTTGTTTCCCAACAACCACCTGCATGAGTCACACTGTCCAGATGAACACTCGTGCACACACACACACAAGCACACACATGGGACATGTTCATACCTCCCAGTGCAACAGAGCTCAGCCTGGGGCTCCAGCCCACGAGGCCCCCCAGCCCGACACTCACTCTCTTCGTCCACTTTGAGCTCCTCGTGGTTCTTGAGTGCATCAGCAACCTCTCTCTCATTGTGGCCTTTGCTGGCCAAAAACTTCACTTTATATTCATCCCAGGACACACGGCCTGAAAGAACAGATTGCATCTGTAAGGACGTGGGAACGTTCTGAAGGAGTTATATCTTAGGACATCTGCTGGAAATCACCGGGCCACAGGCAGCCGCAGAGTAAGCCACCAGCTCCCAGTGTCCTGCCAGGGCAGCGGTCCAGGTGGAGTGGGCAGCGAGGAGCAGCCAGAGCCCCGCACCTGCCTCCGCACCCGCTGAGTCACTGGTCTCTACCCCTCAGGGCCAAGTGAGGCCCAGACTGGCTACGTGTGGTGGGAGCCCTGAGCTTCTAATACGCCAGTGTTTCTTCCAGCCCTGTGCCCATGTGGTGCCCCCTGCCTGCACCTCGGCCCCCGGTCCCTTGCCTGAAGCCCTGTCCATCAGGCCCCACCCACCAAGGTTGGTCGTGCCGCCCCCTCTACCCGCGTGGGCCCACCACACCGTCGCCATCAGGGTCCACGGCCCGGAAGTGCATCTTGTTCTCCTTCACAGCTTCCTGGAAGTGCTCGGCTGTCTTCTCCATGATCCAGCGCTGCATCTCCTTGGCACTAATCTTCCGGTCAGTGTTCACGTCTACCCTGCAGGTAGACATATGATAGGCGGGCCTCAGACAAGGCCCATAGAACCCTCCACAGGTAGCTGCAAAGCTGCCATGAATAGCGACACACTCCACCCAGCACTGACACAGAGGACCAGGGCAGTCAGGCCAGTGGAGAGGAGGGCGGTTTGGGCTGCAGCTGCACTTGGTAGCACGGTCCACTGCTAGACCCCCACAGCTTCCAAACCACACTCCTGGTGCTTTGCTTTCTGCGCTTCAGGTGACCATGCGAACACCTTCACACACATGTGTGGTTACAGCAGGTAGGGCAAAGGTCCTCTGGGGACCTAACATTGTGTCCAAGAAGAGACCCAGGGCCTCAGGATGGAGCACCAGCAGCCCCAAACACACAAAGCAGAGGAACTGTCAGAGCCCTGTGTGCCTGTCGCCAGCACTCTTGATCTTGCAGTGACTGCTGGACCTGGCCCAGGGAGCCCTGGTCTAATGGTACTGTGACTGCCGCGACCATCCTATAGCAGCCACTAGCAAAAGCCTTCTGGCCGTGAGGTCCCTGGCACAGCCCACCTACAGCCCTCTCGGCCCCCTGCCGACCCAGGGTGCTTGGGAACAGCTGGGGTGGCCGGCTCAATCCTCAGCTCCTGAGCACACGTGGGAGGCAGCTTTTCCCTTACAGTGCACCTCGAGGCAGCCCTCCTTGCTTCCCTCAGCGGCAGCAGGACTGGACGTCACAGGTAAGCAAACACCAGGGCCACTCAGCCTGGCAAGCATGGGCACCTACTTGGAGAAGATGACCATCAGCTTCCTACGGCTCCTTCGCGGCTCTGCATCCTCCTCAAACCCATCCACGTCCTTCCCTAGGAAGACCTCCTGATGGAAGTCCTTGTTGAGATGACCATCCATCTCCAGCTTCACCCCATTCAGGTGGTCTGGGGGCAGGATCTCATTCTCCTCCCTGTTGGCTGCTCTCTCCCGAGTGGACGAGTGGTTGGCGGGTCGTGCAGACACATCCATCAGAAGGATGACTCCCAGGAGCCAGAGGCAGTGTGCAGCCAGGCTGCAGAGGGGAGGCAGCCTGGATGCCATCGCCATGCACCAGACCGTGAAACAGCTTACAAGGTGCAGGGCACAAGCCAGCTGGGTGCGGGGGAGCACCAAAGGGAGATCCCAGCTCCAGTCAGAGCCCTGGGTACTGCAGAGGCAACTGAATCCCCAGCACAGCTAAGACAGCTGAAGGCGGACAGCCCGCAGGCTCCAGACCTCAGCAAAGTTAATGGTCTACAAAGAAAACAGACCCATCATTTAGTGCAACCTAGCAAATACTTCACTACACATGTCCACTTTTATTTTTTTGGTACTGGGGACTGAATCCAGGGACATTCTACCTCTGAGCTACACCCCCAGCCCTATTTTACTTATTTATTTGTGTATGTGTTTGTGTATGTGTGTGGCACTGAGGATTGAACCCAGGGGCATTCTACCTCTGAACTATACCCCCAGCCCTATTTTCTTTTTCTTTTTATTTATTTATTTATTTATTTACTTACTTACTTACTTACTTATTCGAGGCACTGGGATTGAACCCAGGGGCATTCTACCTCCGAGCTACACCCCCAGCCCTATTTTTTATTCTTTATTTTGAAACATGGTCTAAGTTGCGGAGGGCCTCACTAAGTAGCTGAGGCTGTCCGCGAACCCGGATCCTCCGGTCTCAGCCTCCCAAGTGCTGGGATTACAAGCATGCGCCACCACACCCGGCTCCCAGCCCTATTTTCTTATTTTTACCTTGAAACAGGGTCTCACTAGGCTGATGAGAGTCTTACTACTTGCTGAGGCTGTCCTCAAATCTGCAATCCTCCTGTCTCAGCCTCCCAAGTACTGGGATTACAGGTGTGTGCCACCACGCCCAGCTCACATGTTCATTTTATAATCTGAGAAAGAGGCCGGGCGTGGTGGCGCACGCTTGTAATCCCAGTGCTTTGGGAGGCGGAGACCGGAGGACCCAGGTTCACGGCCAGCCTCAGCTCTCTCTCTCTCTCTCCCTGTCTCTCTCTCTCTCTCTCTTTACCTAGTGAGGTCCTCCGCAACTTTGTAAGACCCGGTTTCAAAATAAAGTATAAAAAAAATAGGGCCGGGGGTGTAGCGCAGAGGTAGAACGCCCCTGGGTTCAATCCCCGGTACCCCCCAAAAAATAAATAAATAAAATAAAATAATCTGAGAAAGAGGTCCTTGACTTGTAGGATCAAGACTATACATGGGCCAGGCGTGGTGGTGCATACCTATAATCCCAGTGTTTAGGAGGCTAAGACAGGAAGATCACAGGTTTGAGGCCAGCCTCAGCAACTTAGTGAAACCCTCAGCAACTTAGCGAGATCATGTTTTAAAATTTAAAAAAGTGTTTTAAAAAGATGGTTGGGGTATAGCTTGGAAGCAGAATGCCCCTGGGTTCATTCCTTAGTACCAAAAAAAAAAAAAAAAGATGGCACCTGGTATTTTTTCCTTTGGCCATGCTGGGGATGAAACCCAGGACCTCATGCATCTCATACATGCTAGGCACACACTCTGCACTGAGCAGTATATCCACACCTTTTTTCCCCAGACTGGGTTTCTAGCTTTGCCTCCTGCTCCAAGTTGTCACCTGCCCCCATGCCCACAGCATAGCTTGCCAGCACAGTCTGACAGCATCCCTCCCTCACTGCAGCGCTTACCGTGGGGACTGGGCACTCACTCACCAGGTCCTGACTTGAGCCTTTATGGGCTCTGACCTTGGCTAAATCGCCTGACCTGCCTGGCCTCAGTTTCTCACTAAGAATCAGAAAGCTAGCTGGGCATGATGGCGCATACCTGTCATTCCAGTACTTGGGAGCTAAGACAGGAGGACTACAATTCAAAACCAGTCTCAGCAACACAGTACGACTCTCAGCAACCTAGCGAGACCCTGTTTCAAAATAAAATAAATAGGGCTAGGGGTATAGTTCAGAGGTAGAGCACCCCTGGGTTCAATCCCCAGTACCCCCACACACAGACACACACAGAAGAATGAGGAAGCTCCCTGACTCCCACCCCAAGGATGTGTGAGTACTGAGGGCTCTAGGTGCAGAGTGCTGACAGGGCTCAATGCCAGCAAACACTCCCACCCACCTAGTAGGGCACGAGCCCCTCCCACCGTCCCATCGTGGTGACTCACACACACATGTGCACACACATCTACATGAATCTGTGCCCCGATACACACGTCCTCCTGAATTCACATTCACTGAGGACCACCAGAAAGGCTAAAGCACCCAGGAAGTCTGTCCCTGCATGCAGAGGGGACTCTTGTTCCTTCCTGTAGTCTGTCCACCTAGCAAACAAACACCTGCCAGCCCTTCCAGGTGCAGCTGGGCCCAGCACTATGTGTTGTAGCTATCTCCTGCCCTAAAGCCCTGTGGATTTTGGCAGGGAAGGACCCTGCCTTACTCAGCTTCTGCATCCTAGAAGTGCCAGGCTGAGCTGGGCGTGGCGGCACACGCCTGTAATCTCAGTACCTGGGAGGCTGAGACAGGAGGATTGCAAGGTTCGAAGCCAGCCTCAGCAGCAATTTAGCAAGACTCTGTCTCAAGATAAAAAACTAAGCCGGGTATGATGGCACATGCTTGTAATTCCAGTCCTTGGGAGGCTGAGACAGGAGGATCCAGGTTCGTGGCCAGCCTCAGCTACTTAGTGAGGCCCTCTGCAACTTAGTGAGACCCTGTTTCAAAATAAAGAATAAAAAATAGAGCTGGGGGTATAGCTTGGAGGTAGAATGACCTTGGGTTCAATCCCCAGTACCACAAAAAAAAAAAAAACTGAAAAGGGCCAGGAGTGTAGCTCAGAGATCAAATGCCCCTGAGTTAAATCCCCAGTACCAAAAAAAAAAAAGTGCCTAGCTGTCTGCACACAGTAGACACTAAACAAGTGCTGCCTCTGGGGACATTAAACAGCAGAAATGCTACTCACAAGCTGGATGTGGTGGCGCATGCTTGTAATCCCAGTAGTTGGGAGGCTGAGACAGGAGGATCGCAGGTTTATGGCAAGCCTCAGCAACTTAGTGAGACTGTTTCAAAATAAAAAATAAAATAGGGATAGGGGTGTAGCTCAGAGGTAGAATGCCCCTGGGTTCAATCCCCAAAACCACACACAAAAAAAGAAATGCTGCTCACAGGCTCAGTATGATGCCTGTGGGCTTTACTGGAGGTGCAGCCTGCCAGGAGCTAAGAGCCATTTGGGGCTGGAGTCATCCAGGAGGGAACCCCAAAGCATATTACTTGGGTTTGAAGTTCTTACCGTAGGGGTGACTCTATTCCTGCCGTCTCTGTTGTCCTGGCCAGGGAAGCACTGCGTAAGAACCAAGACAACTTCCTTCTGGTGTTAACTCCACTAACTGCGTCATAAAATTACATGCTGTGCGCAGACTGTACTTTGTGTCTTAAAAGAACAAAGTCAGTTCACACTCCTCTTTTTTCTATACTGGGGATCAAACCCAGGGGCACTCTACCACTGAACTATACCCCTAGACTTTTTAAAATTTTTATTTATTTATTTTTTTTTGTACTGTGGGTTGAACTCAGGAGAGGCATTCTACCTCCAAGCTACACCCCCAGCCTTTCCTCCCAAATTCTGGGATTACAGGTGTGTACCACCATGCCCCAATTTTATTTTTTATTTTGAGACAGGGTTTCACTAAATTGCCCAGGCTGGCTTCAAACTTGCAATCCTCCTGCCTCAGCCTTCTGAATAGCTGGAATTAACAGTCTTGCGCCACCTCACAGGGTCAGATCCTACTTATCTTAATGAATCATGTGGAACAGTTACTTATATAGTGTGTTACCAAGTAACATAAACAATGACAAATACCAAGAGTCCCTCAAGTAGAACTTCCTCTCCCTGATTCACAGCAATTATTTATCTTAGTGTGAAAGCAACAGGATGGCTGAACAAGTTGTGCAGGTACTCCCTTCCTTAGTCTATGCCTGTCCCACCTGGACTGGATTTCAAGGAGCTGGGAGTCTGTTCACACCCCCCCCCACACACACACACACGTCACTTCCCCACGAGTATTCAATAAACCCCAGTCACTAACCGGAGGCTGGAAACACATTATGTAGTGGCCATACAGTGGTCCCCTTTATCTGCCGTTAATCACAGTCTAAAAATATTAATATTTGTCTTGACGCCTCAAGAGAGAGGTCACATTCAAATAACTTTCATTACAGCATGTCACTACACTAGTTTTAGTACTGCTGTTGTTAACCTCTTTCCAGGGCCTTAGTTATACGTCACACTTAGCCATTGCTAGGTGGAGCTCGGCACACCTGAGGTTAGGCCCCCACCACGGGTCTTGGAACAAACGCGGATGAGAAGGGACTCCTGGATTCCTTTGCAATTTTTGGTTTTCAATTTTGGTGAAACTAGACTACTCCTGGCAGTTAAAAACACAAGCCTTCTAGACGCTCCGTTAGTCTGGGAGCAGCACTAAAGTGCCAACGAGATCTGCCACCAAGGCCGAGCCAGACCTCAGGGCTTGGCGCACGATCAGAGCCCTTAGAGCTGCACCAGGGGCTATGCACACTTTTTACCGAGGAGGAAACGGAAGCTGGGCTACCAGCCCGAGCGCTCGGGCTAGTAGTGCCAGAGCCCGACTGCCCGCCTCGGCTCCTGCGAGCCCAACAGGAGGACGCTGGGCGACGGCGGGCCAGGTGAGGGCCTGCGGACCCAACCCGGGCGCAAGGCGGCGTGCCTCGTCCTCCCTATGTGTCCTCGCGGGCCGGCGCGGCCTCACTCACCGCCTCCTACCCGCGCCGGTCCGGGAGCGCAGCGGAGCGCCCGCGCCGCCGCCAGCAGCCTCGGCTCAGGCCGCCGCCATGTTTATTCCGGGAAGAGGAGCGCAAACAACCGGGACGGTGCGAACGAGCGCGGCTCCCACACGGACGCCGGCACCGCCATCTTCCCTCCGGGCGGAACTGGCTGCTCCGAAGCAGCCAATCAGAAGGGCGCTCGGAGCCACGTGACGATTGTTCCGGCCCCGCTCTCCTCGCCCCGGTAGAACGCCAGACTGCGCGCCGCCGGGACTCTCTGCCTCCGGCCTCTTGCGTCCGCGGCCCATCGCCCCCTCGGCGCCGCGCCTGCGCACTCGGCCCGCCAGCCGTGATGAGGCTCCCGCGGCGTGCGTGGCGGCGCCGAGTGGCGCTGGGCCTTGGCGGCCTTGCGCTCTGCGGCGCCGCGCTGTTCTACCTGGAGCGCTGCGCGTCCCAAGTCGCCGCGCCCGCCGCTGTCACCGCTCCTCGTGCGGCTGCCTTCCTGGCTGTGCTGGTGGCCAGCGCGCCCCGCGCCGCCGAGCGCCGCAGCGCGGTGCGCAGCACGTGGCTGGCAGCGGCGCGACGCGACGGCGCGGGAGACGTGTGGGCGCGCTTCGCCGTGGGCACAGGCGGCCTGGGTCCCGAGCAGCGGCGCGCCCTGGAGCGCGAGCAGGCGCGGCACGGAGACCTGCTGCTGCTGCCAGCGCTGCGCGACGCCTACGAGAACCTCACAGCCAAGGTGTTGGCCATGCTCTCCTGGCTGGACGAGCACGTGGCCTTCGAGTTCGTGCTTAAGGCGGACGACGACTCATTTGCGCGCCTGGACGCGCTGGTAGCCGAGCTGCGCGCACGCGACCCCGCACGCCGCCGCCGCCTCTACTGGGGCTTCTTCTCCGGCCGTGGGCGCGTCAAGCCCGGGGGTCGCTGGCGCGAGGCCTCCTGGCAGCTCTGCGATTATTACCTGCCCTACGCGCTGGGCGGCGGCTACGTGTTGTCCGCAGACCTGGTGCACTACCTGCACCTCAGCCGCGAGTACCTGCGCGCATGGCACAGCGAGGACGTGTCTCTGGGCGCCTGGCTGGCGCCCGTGGACGTACAACGAGAGCACGACCCGCGCTTCGACACCGAGTACAAGTCCCGTGGTTGCAACAACCAGTACCTGGTGACACACAAACAGAGCCCGGAGGACATGCTGGAGAAGCAACAAACACTGCTGCAAGAGGGCCGGCTGTGCAGGCACGAGGTGCAGCTTCGCCTCTCCTACATCTACGACTGGTCGGCGCCACCCTCGCAGTGCTGTCAGCGGAAGGAGGGCATCCCCTGAGCCACAGGGACATAGGCCAAGCCTTGTCAATCGTCTGGGGTGAGCCCAGACCTGAGGAGGACCTGGCGTGTCCAGTGACCAGCGGGGCTCTGGGGCGGATGCTAGGTGGCAGGGGACAGCACCTAGGCCCTTGCGCTGTGCCCAGGGTGTGCACCTCTGTTGCCTCTCGTGGTCCTAGGAGTCTCGTGGGCTTGTAAACCCCTGGGGTGCCAGGACTTACCCTTTCCCTGGACTCTGCCAGCATGAGCTGAGCCGAGTTTAACCAAGTGAGCCCTGCTTTGGGTGTGAGGGCAGGAGCCTCCTTGCGCGGCTGCGGCCTGCAGCTCCCCCACCTGCTTGCCTTGGCCAGCACTCTGGGGCTGTGGCCAGCCAGTAAATGTCCTGCACAACTGTGAACAGAGCCCACCAGTGTTGCCATCCAAAGGGCTTTCGCCCAAATTGTCGTCATGTTATTTGGACACGTTACATTCTTTTGTGCCTTGTTGGCATTCTTTGTCGTGTCTAAGTCTGAGCTCTGAGTTGGTTTCACATTAATTAGCTTTAGTGGTATTTTGGTCTGTCTCCGTAGAGCGAATTCATGGTAAATATAATTCAGTGATTGCCTGTGACCTATTTATAAATGTAAATTTGTGTAGATAAGAGCTTCATGTTGCAAGTGTACAGGTCTTAGTATTTTTTAAATTATTTAAGAAAAGACTTTTTTCATCATAACTTGGAATTTGTGGGTTAATCTGTCAACAGCTCGAATGGCTGACCCGGCTGCTACGTGTTTAAACACGGAAGAATTTTTAAACTGTCTGTTTCTCTTTAAGTTTACACATAAGTCAATCCTTTTGTCTCTTTGTGAACAGATTTTCCTTTTAAGGCGCCCACACAGGCCTTCAGATTCCCTGTTACTCAGACTCGGCCCAAATTCCAGGAATCTGAACCCTTGGAGTGTTGATGAGGCTTCCCGGATTCCATCTTAAGAAAACAGGATTTGCTGGCCTGCACCCCGACCACACGGACCTTAACACATTTAACATCCTTTTGGGGGGGCATCCATTTAATGTGAAAAGTGAATGCTGGGGATGTGGTTCAGCAGTAGTGGTTCAGCGGTGGAGCACTTGCCTAATGCGCGCAAGGCCTTGAGTTTGATCCCCAGCACCACACACACAAAGCAAATGCTGTGGCCACATGAGTAGCATGAGGTAGCCCAGGACAAGTGGATGGCCTTCACCAACCTCAGCTTCCAGCTCCATGTGAATGTCACACATGCTTCTGGTCCAGACTGGCTTTCTGTCTGGGGGGGCCTGGGTTGATCTGCTATGGGCTCTTGATCCATTTTGGGGTGCTGTGAATGGGAAGGAAACAAACTCTGATTGCCTTTTTTTTTTTGGAAGAACTGGGGATTGAACCCAGGGGCATTCTACCTCCAAGCGACACCCCCAGCCCTATTTTATTTTTTTATTTGGAAATAGGGTCTCACTTAGTTCCTGAGGCTGGCCATGAACCTGTGATCCTCCTGTCTCAGCCTCCCAAAGACTGGAATTACAGGCGTGCGCCAGCACACCAGGCTTATGTATGGCTCATCTTCCTGCTCAGGCTTTGTGTTTAGATGAGAAGTTGCCTGCTTGGGGTGACCCCTGCATTGTCCTCTACCCCAAAGCAGCACTTCCACCCAACTGGAGGTTCAGCACTGTCTCCAAGGGAGTCCTGAAGTTAAACCCACTGATTTTCACGCTTCCAGAGGCATGTGGGGTCTGGTGACCTTTGTGCTGGCACCAGCTGCTCTCCCCTGCTCAAGATGGCTCAGAGTAGGGGCTGTGTGAGCTTTCTGATGGGCCTCCCAGAGGTGGCAGGTTTCCAAGGATATTGATGGGAGCAGGACTCAGACCCCCATCAACCATCTTCACCTGGGATATCTCATCTGAACCTCAGAATCATTTGAGGAGTTGGTGCATCTCCATTCTTCAGACGAAGAAAAGGAGCTTGGAGAGGCTGAGGACCATATGGCTGGGGACAGAGCTAGGGCTTGAACCAGGGGCTGGAATCCCATACCACAGTGCTTGGGAAGCAGCCCCACAGAGAGCAGCACAGATGCCAAGACATCCTTGGTAGGAAGTGTAAGCATTTGGGCAGGGCTGTGAGCCTCAGGATTCAAACAAGCCACAAGGAGGAGCCCATGTGCAGCCACTTCTGACCTGCAAGAGTGGAAGCTTCCTATCATTCAGCTGAAAACTTTTCACCCCCAGCCTTGTATCTGTGCAGTACTGGAGATTGAACCCAGGGACATTCTACCTCTGAGCCCCCAGCCCTATTTTATTTTTTTATTTTGAAACAGGGTCTCACTAGGTTGTGGAGGGCCTCGCTAAATTGCTGAGGCTGGCTGAGAACCTGTAATCATCCTGTCTCAGTCTCCCAAGTACTGGGATTATAAGTGTGCGCCACCACACCCCGGCTTTTTTTTTTTTTTTTTGGAAACGGTCTCACTAGGTTGCTGAGGGCCTAAGTTGCTGAGGTCGGCCACAAGCCTATGATCCTCCTATCTCAGCCTCCCAAGTACTGGGATTACAGGTGTGTGCCTGGCTGCCTAAAACATTTTGAAGCAGATCAGAGCCCACCCTGGCTGACTTTCCACACCCGTACTGTAGCTAAAGCCTGCTTCCAGCAGGGCTCATGGCCACCTTCTCCTGGTCCTGGAGCCACTGTCACCATGGGTTCTGGGCTTCACAAGGCATGCTGCCTTCTGCTGGCCTCTGCCTCCCAGCTCCTCCCAGCAATCCTGCTTGACACCCCTGGCACCCTGTAGAGTTGCCAGGATGTGAGCCACACACCGCCCCATCCATGTCCCCTGGACACCAGGCCCTAGCCCATTTTCATGGGAGCTTGGGGCACATACTTGCTCTTCCCAGGCCATGCTGGTATCTCCTGAAGTGGCCTGAGAACTCAGCTATGGTAGGGGACACTGGGTGGAGGCAGGGTGTCAGCTCTAGGGGCAAGGCAAGCTGTACACTCAAGCCCAGAGCAGAGGGCTCTAGACCACCTCAGGATTCCCTCATGGGGGCCCAGAAGACAGTACCCCTCTTCTGACCCCTCCTGAGGACCTGGTCACCCCTCCTGCTGCTGAGCTGGCATGGAGGCACCTGAAGTCAGCTCTGGCCCTCCGGCCAGCTCAAGGTGCCTGCAGACAGGACTGTGGCCTTGGCAGCTGCCCCAAACCTGAAGTGCTGCCTGCGTGTGGGTCCTCCCTGGGCACCCACCCACCCCTTGGACCTTCTCAGAATAGCTCGAATGAAGCTGAGCATGGTGCACACGGCTTGTAATTCCAGCACTTGGGAGGCTGAGACCAGAGGATCTGGGTTCGCGGCCAGCCTCAGCTACTTAGTGAGGCCCTCCGCAACTTAGTGAGACCCTGTTTCAAAATAAAGAATTAAAAAATAGGGCTGGGGGTGTAGCTCGGAGGTAGAATGCCCCAGGGTTCAATCTCCAGTACTGCAAAAAAAAAAAAGAATAAAAAATAGGGCTGTGGGGTGTAGCTCTGGGATAGAATGCCCCTGGGTTCAATCCTCAGTACCGAAAAAAAAAAAAAGATTAGGTTAAGCTGGGCATGGTGACGCATGCTTGTAATCCCAGTACTTGGGAGGCTGAGATGGGAGGATTGCAGGCTTGTGGCCAATCTCAGCAACACGAGGCCTTCCACAACTTAGACCCTATTTCAAAATAAAAGAATAAAATAGGGCTGGAGGTGTAGCTTGGAGGTAGAATGCCCATGAATTCCATCCCCAGTACCCCCCCCCACACACACACACAAATAAATATGCGGCAACACTGGGAGCAGAACCTGTGGGGAGAGAAAAGCTGTGGAGCCCGGTGGAAGCTGCTTGCAGGGAGGTCTTCATACACACACACACCCACCTCAGCGACCATGCTTCTGCTGACCACACCCTGTGACCCTTGTTCTTAAGGCTCCTATTAAGGACCTGATCGTGCCTTCCAAACAGTATGCTCAAGTCCTGACCCCAGCACCTGTGAAGGGGTCCTTTTTGGAAATAGGGTCTTTGTAGACATGATTAGTTAAATGAGGCCATTGGGGAAACTGATCTATCAGGACTGGGTCCTTACAAGAAGAGACAGGGATGGACAGTTGAAGTGACGCCTGTACAAGCCAAGCATCTTCAGGATGCCAGCACCAGGGGAGTCAGCAGGAGACAGGAGAGTCCCCTGTGGTCTCAGAGGGTCATGGAGGAGGCAGGAGGGTCCCCCAAGGTCTCACAGGAGCCATGGAAGGAGACATAAGGGTCCCCTGAGGTCTCAGAGGGTTGTGTGAGGCAGTAGGTCCTCCAGGTTCTCAGAGGGTCATGGGAGGAGGCAGGAGAGTCCCCTGATCCCAGGACTCAGTGGGGTGTGGCCTGCTGAAGCCTTGATTTGATCTTCTGGCCCCAGGACCAGGACCTGTGACTTCTGCATCAAGCATGTGCTGCTTTACCCAGAGATCCTGGCACGGCTCACCCCTCCCAACTCCAGGCACCACGCGGGCACTTGCTGGGCCTTCTCCACCTCCCAGGGCTCCAGGGACAGCCCTGTCCAGCCTGCTGCAGAGTGGCTGTCTAGGCTGAACAGCCCCACAGCTCTTTCCCTAGGCCTGGCCTCTGCCCCTGCTGTCTTCCACTTCCCCGGTCAACTGTCCCAGCTCAGGATTTGCAGGGTCTGACGAGAGCAGCCAGCACTGCTCCAGCAGCCCCACCTGCACAAGCACTCTTCATATCACAAGATGGGCAGGGACTATTGGCCACAGCCAAGCCCTTGATGCCCAGAGGGCTGCAGAGAAACAGGTGGCCCACTTTCAAAGCATCCCGGGCGGCTAATAGCCCAGTGAGAACAGCTTTCCAGTTCAATTTGCTCTTTGGCGTGTGCTCACTGGCTCTAGGGTCCTGGGGCAGGGCTTGGCTTTGTCTTTCCTCCTTGGTTTCCTTTAACGCGCCAAGGGTGTGCTGACATCTCTCCCACAGAGCCAGGGAGCAGGTGAGGGGCCTGCAAACACCCTGAGGCCATGCCTGCCTGCCAGTGGCCCCAGACCAGCCAACCTCTCAATCAAACAGGGGGCCTTTGAGGAGCCATGATTCAACCTCCCAGGGGCCATGGTTCAACCTCCCAGAACCTTCAGTTCAGTTCTGTCCTGAGTCCACACAGCCCCCTCCCTCTCTCAGCTCCTCACCTTGGCCACACTGAAACAGTACCCCCCTCATGCCCCCACCCCTCCTGGGATCTGCCCACTGCCCCACCATGCTCCTCCACTGCGTCTCCCTGGAACCCCTCACCCTTCCTCCCCGGGGCTCGTGTGTGTGTGTGTGCGTGTGTGTGTGTGTGTGTGTGTGTTACTGGGGATTGAACCCAGGAGCATTCTATCTCTGAACTACACCCCCAGCCCTTTTATTTTTTGCAAACAGGGTCTCGCTAGGTCGCTGAGGCTGTCCTCAAATCTGTGATCCTCCTGTCTCAGCCTCCCAAGTACTGGGATTACAGGCATGAGCCGCCATGCTCGGCCTCCCCAGAACTTGAGCCTCCTTCACAGTTGGCAGGATGGCACGAGGTGGGTGTCTGGAGCCCAGGGGACCACGGGGAGGTGAAGTCCAGGAAGGAGCAAGTGCTGATGGACCCAGAAGGCCAAGCCAACCTGAGCTTCTCCTGTCTTACTTCCCAGCCAACCTCAGGCCTCTGCATCAGGCCTGGTCTCTAGTGAGACCTGGAGCCTGGCCTCGGTGGCATACCCACGGGCTGGGGCTCCCCCAACCTGGAGGACCACAGAAGAGGCCCCTCTAGCAGGACATTACTCACGGCTGGGAGGTATCCAGGGGCTGCGGAGTGTGGCCGTGGGAGCCTGGACAGTGCTCAGCTTCATCCTCCAGTAAATACTGCAGGAAGCAGCTGACCCTCTGAGGCAAGGTCTAGCGGGCAGGAGCCCAAGCAGGGCCCATGGCCAGCTCCACCTCCCAGCAACACAGGGCCTGACCCAGCCCATGACCCAAGGAGGAGGAAAACCAAGCCCCAGCCCCTCCCTCCAGTGGCGTCTGAGGGTCTCAGCTGGCCCAGCCTCCCCAAGGGGCCCGGAACCCCTCAGCTGCCCCCTCTGATCCTAAGAGGGAGTGATGGATAGCCAGCGCCAGTTCAAGTCCCTGTGGGTGGCGACAGAAGGGTCACTGCATCTCACCCTGTGTCCCAACAAACTACCTCCCACCCCTGCCAGCTCCAGACGAATAACACACAGTTGCCTGGAAGTGCCTCCAAAAGTCAGGCCTAGGTGTATCCTGCAGTTCAGGGAGTCCTGCACAGGCCTGGGACTGGAGTGGGGGTCTGCAGGTAGGGGTGGCAGGGGGAGGTGAACACAGGCTTATGGGATTGAGTGGCTGCTTGGAGAGACACTTCACTGCAGAAATGGAGTGCGCTCAGCCTCCAGCACCGCCTTCCTGTTTACTCCTGTCCTGGCTGCCGCCTCACACACCCAGGTCCCAGTGGGGCGGGCTCAGGGCTATGAGTGCAGGTGAGGGCAGGAGCCGCCAGGCCGGGACACAGGATAACTGTTGCAAAACTGATGCTATCACCCCCGAGGAACCTGTGAGTCACTGCCCCGGAGTAGGGGCAGTGCCCCAAATCCTCCCCAACAAAGACCCTTTGTCCCCTAAATCTCCCACCAGGCCCACCAGAACAACTGTCAGACACACAGGCGGGCAGGCATGCCGATGACGGTAGCAGCACTGCTAGTGGGGTCAGAGATGCATTCCCTACGCCTGGATGCAGCCCCAAGGGCCAGGTGGCAGGAGTCCCTGGGCCATGAGCTCCTCCCAGGGGAGGCCCTGAGGTCACACAGAGCCCAGAGTGGCCTGAACTGCCAGGGGAGCCCAGAGGCAGAGTGGCCAAGCCCAGTGAGCAAGGGGTCCAGTTCTAAAAAGGGAGAGTCTAGGCAGAAAGTCACCTTTCCCCTGGGCCACCCCTCCCATGGGACCCCAGCCAGCACCCCTGCAGTAGCAGCTCACTGGCCTGCAGTCCACGGGATGATCTGTGGTCTTCTCATGAGTCCAGCCCATAGGGCCTCCTGGAGATTTTCCCAGGACAGGGCATCAGGAGACCCTGGTGGACATGGTGGCCCCTCTCCCTTGACTTCTTCACTCAGCTTCCCACCCAGGGGGCCCCAAATGTCAGGGCAGCCACCATGATGAGCCAGCTCAAGGTTCTGGGCAGCACCACATCCCTTCCTGGGCCCACATCCCTTCCTGGGCCCACCAGTTGACTCTGTCCAGCAGGTCCAAGGCCACTGGGTCTCCCTGACACCAAGGACACTGCTAAACTCCATGACCAACCAGCCAGGGATCTGGCACCTGAGACTGGCCCTGTGGTTGCTCCTTGGGGGCCTGGTCGTCCTGGCCCCAGAGTAGAGACCCCTAGAGAGCCAAAGTCCCACACCACACACAGCATCTGCATGGGCACACAGACATTCAGGGGCACCTGTGTAGAGACACTCTGGGACACACCTCAGGCTCCTGACATCACCCACGTGACACAGCTGTCGACACAGGCACCCCCAGGTACACACTCTGGAGAGGAGCGCAGGTCCCAGGAGGGCCCCACATACCAGGCACTCACGGTCCTCCGCCCAGGTGGCAAGAGTCAGGACAGGTAGCCTGGGTCTGGGGCCAGTGGACCATACACTGAGTTTTCCCTGAAAGGCCCACAGGGGATGGGCAGCCCAGGAGACCCTTGGAGCAGACCTTTTAAAGGACCAGACTGGCCTGGCTACACCCCAGGCCCACACCAGGGCCCCCCAGGACCAGGTCAGTGTGGGTGGGGCCCTTCTGCATGCCCAAGCTCCAAAAGGGACCATGGGGCGGGTGGGGATGGGGACTGGCACTGTAAAAGCCACATATACCTGACACATGGGTCCCGGGCTGCAGTATGGCCTCCTCATGTGGCCAGGAAACCCCAGCCCTGCCCACCCCGCCCCACTCCTGGCTCCTGCTGTGGCCCCGAGGAGATTTCCAGCCACCCCAAGCGTAAGGTCCACATTCCTGTTTGTGCTCAAACTCTGGAAAGGGCATCAAGAGTGCTGGGGGTGGGCTCTGACCCAACACTGAAGGGTGGGCTTCAGAGCCAGGCGGGGCTGCCCAGGTCCACCAGACTGCGGCCCCAGGCCAAGTTGGGGAGGGGCTTAGCCCAACCCAGGCAAAGCTGGAGGTGCAGGAGGAAGCATCCCCTCGTTGCACATGGCCCCTTCTGGGACGGTGGGAGCCTCTGCAGCAGCTCTCACCACCCCCTAGCCCCAGCCAGGCAGGCGGCAGCATCAGACTGAGGGTCTGGGAAGTCAGCCCTAGCGGAGAGGTCAGCGAGGCCAACTAGCATCTCCCGCTACTCTGAGGAAGGGCTCAGGGGCAGGGGTCAAACTAAGGCCGCCCAGCACTGCACAAGCTGCTCTGGCCCCAGTTGATGCTGGGAAATGGCCAGACACTTGGGCCAACCCAGAGCCCAGCTCTAAAAAGGAAGAGTCTAGGCAAGAGAAAATCACCTTTCCCCTGAGCCACCCCCACCCATGGGACCCAGCCAGCTAGCTCCCAACAGTAGCAGCTCCTGCTGGTCTGCATCCCAGAGGATGCCCTGCTTAGGCTAGGTGGGGTGTAACAGGTGTCTCCCATCCACCTCCAGGACACCAGGGCCCAGGTGAGGCTGAGAGAGACCCATACCCTACACCTGGGCACTGGCGGAAGGCTGGGCCACCTGTCTCTCTAGGATGAGGGCATGGGTTGGTCTGGGCCTAGGGCCTGATGCTCCTGCAGCAGCCACCCACTCCCATGCTCCTGGGCTGCCAGCCACAGGGGCTCTGCAGGAGACAGCACATTCCAGGGGAATTACAGCTAAGTGGCTAATGACCTCCGATTAGGGGCAGGAATGGGGAGGAAGAGGAGACAGACGGACGCAGGTGGAGTCAGGCGCCGACACAGGGCCTGGCCCAGCCCAGCCCTGGCTACCTGCCCAAGCACTGCTCTGTAGCATTGGCCTCCGCTCCCCATGTCTCCTCATCTCTCATCTCCTCTTCTGTCTCTCTGTGGGGCCCTGGGTCTCCATCTCGGTCATCACGGCCCCTGTGGCAGCCAATAGCACCCACAGCCCAGACAAGGGTGGGGTGGGAGGGGGGCCGCTGTGGAGATGTCAGGAGACTCCCAGATGGTGCAGCCAGGCCCCAGCATGGCTCCGGAGGGTCTGGCTGGTGCTCGCAATCATCCTGGGAGGCCGGCCTCTGGCCCCTGCTCCTTCTGCACAGGGTGGGGGCTGCTCTTACTGGAGCAGAGAAGGGAGACAAGGATGGGCAACTGAGGGCCAGGCTGGGCCGGAGAAGTCCCCAAAAGTCTGATGCAAGCGGGATGCCTGTGCCCGGGGTTCAGGTGTCTCATAGCTCTGCAGATGCAGACGTGCAGGCCACACCCAGGCCCTGCTCAACCTCCTCCAGGACCTTGACTCTCAGTGTCTCCACTGACAGGCCCAGGAATGTTCCTGCAGTGTGCAGCCTCAGTTTCTCCTGCCTAAATGGGCAGCGACCCTTCCCCCTGGGGCGAGCTCTGACTAGTGCTGGCCCTGTGAGGTGTGCAGGGAGACCCCAGAACTCCACCTCGCCCAAGGAGGCAGGCTATGCCAGCAAGGGCTGCTAGAGCAGGGAGGGTCTCCCCAAGCCTGGGCTCTTGTGGCCCATCAGGACCTTAGTAATTGGCAGCAGTCACCTGTCCAGCCTGGGGCCTGTGTGCCCTCCCCTCCACGCTTGACGAGGACCCCAGAGGGCACACCGCACTGACCCTTGAAGGCTGCTCAGATGTCCTGTCAGATCAGGCGGGCGGCTGCAGCTGCAGTGAAGCAGAGACCCTTCTAGACAGCCCCAGCCCTGACGCCATCCTTGGGGGGGACCAGGAGAGAGGTGGGGACGGGTCAGTGGCCAAGCCTGCTGCCGCACAGCCCAGAGCCTACCCGGCACCACTTCAATGCCTGGCTGGGTCAGCCTGCCTCATTGCTCAGCAGGCCTCAGGGAGGGGCCCTCCTGTGGCCCCGCCAGGTTGGTCAAGGTCCAGGGAGGGGTGACAGCCATGGGCCTCAGTCTCTTCCAGTCTATGCCACATCTCCCGCAGACAGACCCCTGGCCTTCCTGCCGCACCCCTCCTTCCCTCTGGGTGAGGGAGGCCCACTCTGCTCAGCCTCAGACACAGGATCTCCAGGGCCTGCCATGGCCCCCATTGGGCCATCTGTGGAGGAGGCAGAGGCTAGAAGCCCACTGCCACTTGCTGAGACCTGGGTGTCAACCAGAGATGGTATCTGTAGCTCTGCTTGGCCCGGGCCAGGACATCCTGAGAACAATTTACTTTATTTGGTCTGAGTTTGCCAGAGCCAAAATGGGGTGGCAGTAGGGGCCCTAAATACCCAAATCCCCTGGTCCTTGGACTGTAGTGGCCATCTCTGGGGAAGGTGGCTAGAAGCTGGGTACCTGCTGCTGGCGCCTCTCCTGCTTTGGCCTGGCAGATCTCCCTAGCCATACCTGTGTGCTGAGCTCACTTGGGCCGACTGGTGCCCTCCAGCTTGGCACATGGGGATTGTGGCACATGGGGATACAGGCCCTTGGGCTCCTGCTTGGTCCTTCAGCATTAGTGGCCCTGCCCACCAACCTCTGAGGCTTCCGGTGCCCTGAGGCCAAATAGGTCGAGGGTATACACAGCCCGCTGCCCTCCAAGACTGCACAGGCCCCTGCGAAATGGGGTCTCAGGCCATGGGCAAGGACGTACATGGATATCTGTCCTGGTCTTCCAGGTAAACACGGCTGAGAGGCCCATTCACTCCTTCCTTCCCTCACCTGGGGAGGAGAGACTGGGGGCTCCACCATGTCCCTTCAGGGCCATGCTCTGTGCTCTCTGCACATGGCCAACCCCTCTGCTTCCAGCACAAGCCCTGCCTGGACCCTGGCGCCCGCCCCATCACCAACGCAGTGACCAGGCAGCACCCACAGGCAACAGGGGACTGGAGCTCTTTATTGCTGTGACCTCAGGCATCTGCTGGAGGGCTCTTCACCTCCCTGGGAGGTGCGCTGGCTGCTCCTCACTCTGCGCTCCCTCTGCACCCTCAGGTGCCCAGAAGCAGTCCGGAGAAACTGGAACTACCCTGGATGGTGAGGACCGCCCCGGAGCCGTTGTCCACAAACACGGAAGCATACTGTCCAGCCTGCAGGCACCACAGTGAGTGTTGTGGAGCCCATCCCCCACAGGGAGCACCCGCTCAGACCAACGGCCATCCCCACGCCCTGAGAACAGCCCTGCTGTTCAGGCAGTGCCACCTGGGCCATGGGGACCATGGGTTCTGAGCGACCATGTGGCCACATCTGTCCCACCTTGCTGGACTGTCAGGCCCCCAGCCCTCACCTGAAGCTGCAGCAGGCCTTGCACTTGTGCTGTGAAGACCCTGCTGTTGCTCTCCAACCCTGAGATGGCCTCCAGGGACCTGGGCACGGCACCAAAGACAAGGGTGAGGGCACCCCTCCAGAGGCTCACCTGGATCCCGGCCCCCAGGGTGGGAACACTCACATGTGGCGGTGGCACTGGGACTCGATGCAGATGAGCACACGCACGGTGTCCCGGGCCCGCAGCCGGGCCCTGCCCTGCAGCTCACTGTGGTCTGTGGAGACATTGCAGGGAGGGAGCTTCAGGACGCACTGCCCAGGGCAGGCCCAGGAAAGAGTGCAGGGTGGGGGAGGGTAGACAGAGGCTCCGGAGCACAGCAGCAACTCCTCGCCTTGTCCCGGGCCTCAGCAGATTGGGTGGCATCTCTCTGGTGGGACCGGGTCCCACAATGTCAGGTGCCCCCCCCCCTTGAGGGCCTACCCACCCCTCACCCTCACCATACACATGCCCCGGCCTGGCTCACCCACATGCAGGCTGGCGGAGAACTGGAAGATGGCAGAGACCGGGGCCGTGAATCGGCCTGAGGCCAAGCTCAGGCCAGACCCCCTCAGGAAGGCACCCTGGGCGGTGGGCTGTGAGGGACAGGGGATGAGTGGCCAGTGGCAGGGCCTGGAGCCTCCCCTGCACACCCAGCCCAGGGAAAGTCCTGGGCCTCCTGGAGCCTTCACTCTCATGGTGGGCAGGACAGGGCTGACTTGGGCATCCACACCCACCTGGCCCTGATGGGGCAGAGGGGGACCCACAGTGGAAGGTGTCCTGCCCCCAGCCACCTGGGCCCCGCATCAGCCTTGGTGCAAGGTGGGGTCTGGGCACATTGGGTTCCCACCCTTGACTGAGGCCACCCCTCGCCCTCTGCATGGTCCCCTCAGACCCCTAATATGTACATGTGCCCTGCAATCATCCGGTCATGTCTGCAGGCCCATCTTACCTGTGGGGGCCCACCCTGTATCCCACCCCCAGGGGACCCCTCTTGGGGCATGAACACTGGTAGCACATGCCCTAGAAACTCCAGAGCCTGCCCTGGCCCACATCCCCACTCACAGCCTGGAAGCCCTGCAGCTCCACCAGTGTCTTCTTGTCCACCAGCATGGGGCCCTTCAGCCGGCAGTGGAAGGCCTCGGCCATCAGCCGCAGGCCAGCCCCCCGGGACAGCAGTGTGTCTGGCAGCCCTGAGAACCGACGCTCCGTGGCCTCTGTGGAGGAGGGTGGCAGGGTCTCAGGCCCCTGCTGGCCCTGATGGGGCCTCCTGGCTGGGAGAGGAGTTGCAGGGACAGACTTACCCTTTAGCATGTCCTGGAATTCCTGCAGCAGGGCCGCCGGGGCAACTTCTGCACCGGGGGGTCCGGGGGGGCCAGGAGGCCCAGGAGGCCCTGGGGGGCCCGAGAGACCTCGCTGTGGGGAGGCAAGAGGAGAAAGTGAGGGGCCCAGTGGGAACCAGAGCTACCCCTGCCCTGGGCCCAGGCCCCCGAGAGGGTCCCAAGAGGGCTGCCCCACAGCAGCCCAGGGTCTCACCGACTTCTTGTCCCGACCTCGGCACCGTTTCTTGGAAGCCCCATCGTCTGGCCGTCGGACAAAGTTCAGCCATGTCATGTGGGCATCTGAGAATTCAGGCCCTGAGGCCACTGGTGGCTACAGAGCCGGGGAGGCAGGGCTAGTGCACTGACCACCAGACCCCACTGGCCCCTGCCCCACTGTACTCCGCAGAAAGCTGGGAACTTTAGGGGGCACAGTCAGGGCAAGGTCAGGGCCCCTGTGGAAGGCAAGGCCTGATGTCCAGGCACCTTGGAGCTTTGTGGAAGTGACCAGGACCCTGCTGGCCCTGTTCCCATGCAGGCCACACCCGGCTGCACATGGGGCCAGGGTCTTCCAGCCAGCCTGACATGTCTCTGACAGTGGGCTTGGCCCTGGATGAGGTAGAGGAATGGCTAGAGTGTGGGCTGGGGAGAGTGTGACCGTGGGGCCAAGTCCTGTCTCTGGGTGGGGAGGTCTGTATGGAATGCACAGGAGTCTGGCAGCACTGGCCCAGCTGGCAGAGCCTGACTGCTCCAGGGGAGCCTCGCCTCCTGGCAGGGTGAGCTCAGGGGTCCTGGCCTAGGGCAGGGTCCAGTCCTGGGGTGGACCCTAGCCCCAAATACAACCAGAAAGTCCTGGGGACAGGTCCAGGCTCCTAACTGGTGCTCCTTCCCATAGACCAGACAGGCCTCCACCCTGGGGCTGCGTGGGTCAGGCAGCTGCACCCCACTCCTGACCAGGGCCCTCACCAGGGGAAGAGAAGCAAGGGCATTGGAATGCACCCCGACTCCTGACACATCTGGCATCTGCTTGTCCCTGGGGCTGACACCTCCCCTCAATGTCCTAGGGGGCCAGGCGCCCTGGGGACCAAGTACAGCCCTATCTGGACCAAGGATGGAGGCTGTGAGAGCAGGTAGAGAACAAGCCTACCTCCTGCGGGAAGACCAGGGGCACAACTGGGCACCTCCCACAGAGGCCCTAGCCCTTTCCTGGAGGGCAGCCCTCGGCAGGGCAGACAACTGCCCCCAATGGACCAGGTGGGTGCCCCTCCCCCCCTGGTGGCAGAGATTGCTCAGACCCCCCCCAACTAGACTCATATCCCCACCCCCAGCAGCACCCTCATGCCTGCCCAAAATAGCCCTAGGGCTCTGGGCGGGGGGGGGGGGGGGGCATGTAGATGGAGAGGCAGCCTCACCCTAACCCAGGTTGCCAGCAACAGGAGGCCCTGAGGTTTGTGCTCTGAGGCCCCCAGCCCAAGATGCTACAAGCCCGGGTCTCTGGTCTCCAGAGGATTCCAAGGATAGGGCACTTCGCACCCCAGAGGATGCAATGGGCCCCCAGGAAGCACAAGGGACAGGCTAGCCATGGTGTCTCCAGCTTCAGGAGCTGTGGGGCACTGCTCCCTATACAGGGTCTGGCAGCCCATCTAGCAGGCTGCCGAAGCCTCCCCCCACCCCCACCTGAATTAGCAATTACACCTAATGACAACAGGTTACTCAAAGCACAGGGGCTTGGGACTTCAAAGCGTTAATTGTGCCCCCTCCCTCGCTGGGAAGTCCCTTTCCACACTCTCAACCCCTCCCTAGCATCTGGGACCTCACCAAGACAAGGCCAGTGGTTACCGTCTTCAGAAGGGCGACCAAGAGGCAGAGCGGGCGGGGCAGAACCTGCCTGGGAGGGCAGCTGGGGACCCAGCCCTCAGGCAGCGCCCTAATGCACCCCGGCCCTCGCGTACCTTGGGGGAACCGGGCAGACCCTCGATGGACGCTGTGGCATTGGGGGCTTCGGTGCGCTGGCCAGGCTGCCGCGGCCTCTTGGGCTCCCGCCGTGCCCCGACGCCCCGGAGCAACGCCAGCTGTGGCCAGAGGAGCGCCAGGGCCGCGGCCCAGGCCCAGCGCCGCATGGCTCAGTGCGGGCGGCAGCTCAGCGCTGCGAGCCCCGGCGCCCAGGCACTCTCATGGGGGTGGCGACGCTCAGAGCCCCCGCGCGGGGGCGAGGCCCAGGGGCGCGCCCGGCCGTCGCCGGTGCATGTCTGCGGGGCTAGCTGGAGCGGCGGCACGACGGCACCAGGGGCGGTGGGACGTGCTCCGTACCCTCGAGCCGGCGCCGGCTCGCCTAGCGCGCAGTGCCCTCGACCGCGCTCGCAGCCGCCAAATGAACCCTCCTCTCCCCAGGCCCGGGCTCCGAGGGGAGGGCTCACACTGGGACGACCCGCTCGGCGCCCCAACGGCGGGGCGGGGCGGGGCAGGGGCGGGACCCCCACTGACCACCGCCTCCTGCCCTTCTAAGGAGCAGGGGCTGTGCCTCCCCTCCCAGGCCCCACCTGGTCCTTTGAAAAAGCCCCACCCTTCCTTCCCAGGAGGGCTCGCCTTCCCAGCTACGCTGGGGGGTAACATTAATCCCCTGGCACCTCTCACACCCACTCCCAGGAACCCCAGGTGACCTTTGCGTACAAGGCCTGAGGCCCCCTTCCTACAACTCACCTCACCCAGGCCCTGCTGCAGCCCTCCTGGACAGGAGGGGTAAGCAGAACAGCTGTGCTGGTAGGGCTCCCTCTCCCTACCTGCCCCCAGCATGGGGACCCTCCTCCATTGGAGAGAGCGAGACCCCATGGAGGGATGGACTGACCTCTAGCCAAAGGTAGAGTAGGGAGGCTGGTGGTCCCAGCATTCTGCCCGCCTTCCCAAGCCAGCAGGAAAGTTCCCAGATCTCTCCCGGAGGCCAGTGCACCACCAAGCCCCAGGTGGGAGGGTGAGCTGCTCCTTCTGCAGACCCCTGGCCAGTGGGATTTCCTTCTGCTGGACTATGGGACAGTAGCAGGTCCCAGTAGCAGGGAGAGAGGGGTCCTTCTTAACCTCCTCCAGGCTGCGACAGCAGGTCAGCTGGGGCCAGGTCAAGCCCCCAGACCCTTTGGCAGTGGCAGTGAGGTAGGGGCCCTTGTGAGGCTGGGCCAGGACACCCAGTAGCCAACTGCCCCTCAGTAAGAAGCTGTGACTGGCCCACAAGGAACAGTGGCTCCACATCCAGGGTGAGGAAGTGGGTCCCGTGGCCCGGGTGGCCTTGGTGCCTAGCACATATTGCTCCAGACCTTCCCCAACTTCCAGACCTAGAGAAGGGCAAAGGAGCCAGCCCCAGCAGGCCTGCCAAGGGACAAGTGGGGGGGGGGTGAGGGAAGTACCCCCCCTTTCCCTCCAGGCTCTCAGGTGGAAGCATCACCTCCAGGGCCAGCAGAGGTCGGTTCCCAGTCTCCTGAGGCTGAGGCTTCACCCCTTGGGAAGGAGCACTGGCCCTCACGTTTGCACTGTGAACCAGCTGCATGACGGGGTTTGGGAGCACAGGACCCACAGGAACCCCACCCCAGAACCCCAGCATACCGATCCCTAGATGTGACGGTCCAGCATGGTTGGGAAAGGCAGTTCCTATACCCCTGGATCCAGGCTCGGTGGGTGAGTGCCTCAGCCCAGGAGCCCAGGCCCAGGGCTGCCAGACCCCTCCTCACAGGTGGGGCCCCTGCATCCTGGCAGCCAGACCCTTCCGAGCCTGAAAGCAGAGTCCAGCTCTGACCTACAGGCAGCCTATAGGCACATGGGCTGGGAGGCTGTCCCAGTGAAGCACCACAGTAGGACGTGGCCCCTTTCACTTCAGTGTCCCCTCTTCCACAAACCAACTGGACCAAAAGGAGCCTACCCTCCCGAGTCATCCACCTAGGCTCATGGGGGCCTGGGCCACAGCAGCGAGTGGCCCCAGGAGGGGAAGTTCAGGTTTAGCTACGGGCTCTCCTCGCCCAGTCCAGACCCCCCAAGCCCTGAAGGAACAGCACGGGCCCAGGAAGGACATCCTGCCCACTGGCTCCCTGCACAGGGAGGGACCCTCCCTTTCCCATCCAGAGCTCTGTAATGAAATCTCCAAAGGCAGGCCTGGGAGAATGCTCCCAGGGGAGCAGCAGGCCACTGGAGCACAAGGGAAATGCTTTCCTCCAAGATACTCTCTCCATGTCCATGGAACATAAGCACTGTAAGGGGCTTTCTCCCTTCCGCACAAGGAAAGTCCGCCGGGGGGGGGGGGGCGGTCAAGGGCACCCCACCGCCCCCATTAGTGATTCTTCCAGGAAGGGCAACGCAGGAAAAAAGGCCAGACACGTTGGGTCCAACAGGACAAAGGTCACCTTTTATTTGTGGTCAGTGCAGGCAACAAGCTGTGGGCACCACAGGGTCCACCTCCACCACTGACCAAGAGCCGTTCAAAGTTGAGATCTCACATACAGAAAATACATGTGTTAGGTAAACTCTACATCTGCTAGCATTCTGCCTCCCAAGAACCTCGGAAAACATAGAGTGTTTGGAACCAATGCTAACAGTCACAGAAGTGCCCTAGAGCAGGCTGTGAACTAGGGCTGGGCCCAGCCACACAGTCACCTCAGAAGACCCATCTGCTGGTGGCAACAGACTCACTGTCGGCAGGCCAGGCAGGCTGACCCCACCCACAGGGCACTTAGTTCTGAGCCATTAGGCCAGGACCAGAGTCTCTACCAACACAGACACAAACAGCATGAAATCCAGGAACAATGGTATAATGAAAAGATTTTTTTCCCACCAGAATGGGTCAAGCACATACAGGTGGCGAATTATGGAACAATTTTAAATAAACTGACCAAAAACAAAGTCAGAGATGAGCACACAGGCTGGCTTCAGCTCTGCCACTCTCGCCTCTGTAACAAGGTGGGTTGGGAGAACTCAGTGGGAGCCCCGGCTGACTCGTGGCTGCGTCTGCCACTGCATCAACACCTCCATCAGTTTTCCCAAACAATGTGATACATCTTCAAAACATTCAGTGCAGCTGGCGTCTTTGGACACAAACATAGAAAGGGAAGATGTGAGCCACACAGGGAGTCACAGTTTCCCAATCCGAGCCGTGCCAGTTCTGACACTGAACCCAATGGGCCGTCCCAGGGCAGTTTCCCCTTCTGTGATCTGTGAGGAGCGACACCTGATGTGGGTCAGCTGGAGAGGATACTGGAGCCCACCTTGAAGGTACACAAAAGGACTTAGATCACGTGCGAGGAAAGCCCACAGTGCTCAGAGCCAGCCCTCAGGGCTGGGGTCTCCCCTACCCACCCAGGAGGATGGGCATTTGGCCAACTGGACATGAGGAATTCAAAGAAACGGCTCTGCAGGCGCCCAGGGATCCCCAGCCCTGCACCATGCTGAAGAGCTGCAGGAGGCGGGTGGGGATGAGAATGATAGTAACACACAGGGCCCCTCTACCAGGCCACCCTGGCCATTCTCACAGATACTCTTAAGTAAAGGGCGACACCTTGTGGTGACAGAGCAAGCCGGTTCTCAATTTCCACAGTGAAGAGAAAAAAAACAAGCACCTTCTAGAAGGAATTTGTTTCATTCTAACTGACCCTAAACGCATTTTTATGATGAGTCCAAATCTCTCTCCTGGATCCCCGTCCACTGGTGTCACTGGCCGGTCAATGCGGCCCTGACCATCTGGACAGCACCGCAGTGCAGCCCTGCCCCAGCCGCTAGCCCCTGCCTGCTGAGGAATCCAGAGCTCCACTAGGAACTCACGCAGAGTGTTTGATAGACATTGAGTTTTATATTTTTAAGTGACCAAATCTAATAAAATGAAAAACAGGTTTACTAAATAGGTCCAAAAGACAATACAGGAGATAAGCTATAAAACCAAAGCATGAGCGGCCCTTGTCGACACCGGCCCCCCACAGACACCACACTGGGTGAGAAGAGGGAGCTGAGAATTTCTTGTCTCCTCCAAATCACACATTTTGGTTTTTGCTTTCCTTTGAAGGTTTTTAAAATGTGAAACCCAGGAGTCCGGCAGGCCGGCCCTGACTCAGCAGCACGTCCAGCCCGCCCGTGTCCAGCTCTGGCACCTGCGTCTCTCAGCTGCAACTGGGTCGTGGCTCTAGTGCCTCTCATTCCTGTGCTATGCTCCTCAACACGTACTTGACCGTGTAGGCGAAGGCTGCAAACCCAACTATGACAAACAAGTTCGCCAGGGCGCCACCCAGGAGTCCATGGTGCCGGTTGGCCTGCTGGAGCCCCACGAGGTTCGGCCCGACCCCTGGCGCATGCCCATTGAGAAGCTGGATCCCATTCTGGCCATGATGTGTCTCCCCATCAGGAACCACGTCTGGCAAGGGAAGAGTCTGGGGCCTGCTACTGAGTTCGTCTTGTGCTTTCTGTTTTTGTTTAATTTCCTAAGAGAAAAACAAAAAAACACAGTTGGTCTGAACAAACCAGTTCTTTAGTTCTCAGGAGCCCAGAGCCATTGCTGAGAACGAAGCTTTCCATTCTATGTGCCATATTCTGACACCCAAGGCAGGGTGGCTCCTGATCCCATTTTACAGGTGAGAGGACAGGGCAAGCTGCCAAAAATCACTACCCTGTGCCTCTGAGCCAGGTCAGGGCCACCAAGGCCTCCACTACCATGCAACCTACCATCTCGTTCCCACTCCACCACCAAGACCAGGGAGCACATGGCAGAGCATGCCCAGCCTTCGAAGCAGAAAGCAACTGATGCACCTCCCAGCCTCGCCTGCTCCACAGAAATCTCCAGCAGCCCACTTTGGGTGGCCACTCTGGCTAACAAGCTCCTTGCAGGGCTAGGGCCAGTGCCAACACTACACAACCATCCCTCAGGTCCTCCCTATCCCTGGGCTTCTGCCCTCCTGAACTGGGGATCCTGAGGAGAGGGCCACCCTCTGCTGCCCACCAGTGTATACCCAGAGACGTGTCCAGCAGACCCCCTTCTATGCCCTGCAGCTTCTAAGGGCTTGCGATCCCTCTGGGATGTCTGCAGGAACATACTGGAGGATACACAAACATCTTCTCTTTGGAAAGAATTGAATCTCAAAACATTTTTAATGTAAGGGGAGACAAAACTGAATTCCAACTTTCACTTCTTACCTCCACAACTTCAGGAAATAATTCACAAAAGACTTTATCTTTTAAATTAAATGCTAAACTCTGTGCTGCCAGTTGTCTTTTCTAGGAAGAAAGAGAAGGGAAGTATCAGCCACAAAGCTAACTTTAATTCTTTCAAAGTTCTAAAAACAAACCATTCTAGAGTCAAGGGCTACACTTTACACTTCTTTTACTTTTTTTTCTTTTTGTGGTACTAGGATTGAACCCAGGGGCCTTCTACCTCTGAACTACACACCCAGTCCTATTTTATTTTTTATTTTGAAACGGGGTCTTGCTAAGTTGCTGAGGGGTCTCCCTAAGTTGCCTTGAACCTGCATCCTCCTGCTTCAGCCCCCCAAATACTGGGATTATAAGCATGTGCCACCATGCCTGGCCAAGGGCTGCTTGTCAAGATGCAGAAAGTGCCTGGTACGCCTGCTCTTCACAAGTAAGTAGCCATGGTCTTAGGAAAGTTCACTTATCTTTTCTTTTTTTTTTTTTTTGCGGTACCGGGGATTGAACCCAGGGGCGTTCTACCTGCGAGCCACACCCCTGGCCCTATTTTTTATACTTTATTTTGAAACCGGTCTCACGAAGTTGTGGAGGGCCTAAGTAGCTGAGGCTGGCCGCGAACCCGGATCCTCCGGTCTCAGCCTCCCAAGTACTGGGATTACAAGCGTGCGCCACCACGCCCGGCCACTTATCTTTTCATTATCAACTAGCAACATTAAACTTGACTCCTGAGTGGGGTGTGATGGTGCACACCTGTAATCCCAGTATTTGGGAGACTGAGACAGGAAGATTACAGGTTTAAGGCCAGTCTGAGCAACTTAGTGAGGCTCTCAACAACCTAGCAAGACCCTGTTTCCAAATAAAAAATAAAATAGGGTTTGGTGTGTACCTTGGAGGTAGAATGCCACTGGGTTCAACTTCTAGTACCAAAAAAAAAAAACACCAAAAACTGACTCCTACTTAAAAAACAGAAGCTAGAGCCAGGTGTCGTGATGCATACCTGTAATCTCAGTATTTGGGAGGCCAAGAGAGGAAGATTGCAGATTCAAAAGTTTGTTTGTTTTTGCAGTACTGGGAATGGAACCCAGGGGCATTCTACCTCCAAGCTACACCCCCAGCCCTATTTTTTATTCTTTATTTTGAAACAGGGTCCCACTAAGTTGTGGAGGGCCTCACTAAGTAGCTGAGGCTGGCCGTGAACCTGTGATCCTCCGGTCTCAGCCTCCCAAGTACTGGGATTACAAGTGTGTGCCACTACACCTGGCAGACTGCAGCTTCAAAACCAGCCTCATGCCAGGCGTGGTGGCGCACGCTTGTAATCCCAGTACTTTGGGAGGCGGAGACCGGAGGATCCAGGTTCGCGGCCAGCCTCAGCGCGCGTGATCTCTCTCTCTCTCTCTTTCTCTCTCCTCTCTCCTCTCTCTCTCTCTCTCTACCTAGTAAGGCCCTCTGAAACTTCGTGAGACCCGGTTTCAAAAATAAAGTATAAAAAAATAGGGCCGGGGGCGTAGCGCGGAGGTAGAACGCCCCTGCGTTCAATCCCCGGTACCGCAAAAAAAAAAAAAAACCAAAACAAAACCAGCCTCACCAACTTAGCGAGACCCTGTTTCTAAATAGAAATTAAAAATAGGGCTGGGGGCTGGGCGTGGTGGCGCACACTTGTAATCCCAGTACTTGGGAGGCTGAGACCAAAGGAT
>PVJS01019693.1:0-21857 GCA_004027185.1 Glis glis
ACCAAAAAAAAAAAAAAAAAAAAAAAAGAGAGGTAGGGTGCCAGCAGAATGGAGGGAGGATAACTAGGAAAGGGGAAACTAAAAGTGAAAAGAAGTGTGAGGAAACTAATTATAATGGTTATGTGTGAAGTACTTCTAGGCCAGAATTAGAGGGAAAGCAGTAGGACTGGAAGGGAGGGGTTGTTACATATGGAGTTACGTGGGAAAAATCATCAAGACCAGATGGCTCATTGACAAGTGGAGGACCATAGAGAAGGTGACCAGGTGCCAAATAGGACAGAAGACAGCGGAAGGTACACAGCAAAACCAGAAGTTAGGTTTTGACAGGAATTTGACAGGAAGATGGACGAGTTTGGCTTGGGGTCAAGTGTTTCGTTGGAGGTAACAGTGGGCAAGAGAAATGGAAGTGCCCATTCAGGATGGCGGCCAGAGAGAGGAAGCACCAGGTACTGGCTCAAGGATAACCTCACAACAGGAAGAGCCCACATTGAAGTGCACACGTTTGCTCCTTGTGTTCAGTGTTGGTCTAGTGTATTAGGAACTACCTGCAGTAGGGTGGACTCAACAAGAGAAGTGAGGATGAACCTTTGTTATTAGACTTCTGGACATTTCCAAGATGGCAGAATCTGAGGCGAACAGAAACAGAGGGTGTCATTTGTAACACGGGTTGTCTGGGTCAACATTCTCATTTCCATGATCCAAGAAACCTCACTACAGAACTTAGAGGAAGGAAGATTTATTTGCTCAGTCTTTGAAGATTTCAGGGTTCAGTCCATGTTAGGCCAGGTCTGTGGAGCTCAGTGCATGGCGGTGGGAAGGAGAGGGGGAGAGCGCAAGGCTCTGTTCTCACATTATGGAAACTGGAAGCAGAGAGAGCAAGCAAGGGGAGCAGGGACCATCTATAATCCCCAAGGCCACACCCCCAGGGACCCACCTCTTCCAGCCATACCCTATCTGCCCAGATTACCACCCAGTAAATCCATTACAATGGATTTATCCACAACCCTCATAACTTTTGTCAACTCTAAACATTAATACATGAGCTCTTCAGGGTACATTTTATATCTAACCATAACACAGGTCTTATGTGAAGTGATGTTAGGGCAATGCCAAACAGCTCTGGATGCTGACTGGGGCAGAGGCCGTGGAGGACTGATTTTCAGTACTCCTACCTACCCTCCATTACTTGTAGCAAAACATAAGGTTGGGAAGTCCAATTCAGGGTTGGTAAGCCACAGCCATTGTGCCAAATCTAGTGTACCCCCTGTTTTGGTAAATGATGTGTTGTTGTCACATGGCCACGCCCATTCATTCATGGCAGAGTAGACCGGTCACAGCATGGACTGTCTGACCCACTAAGCTGAACATTGTTATTGCCCGGTCTTTTATGGAAAAAGTCTTCTGACTCCTTTTCTGTGTAATTCCTGGCATCCTCAGTCTCTGTTGTCGGCATCACTGGTGGTGTCATTTACCAGTGACAAAATAGACTCTAAGGAGAAATGGACCCCCAAATCCTAGTCCCTATGGTGTTGGGATACAAATGATAGCCCTCCACCCTCCAGAATATATTTTTCCTTGTGTGTGTGTGTGTTTTTTTTTTTTTTTTGCGGTACCGGGGATTGAACCCAGGGGCGTTCTACCTCCGCGCTACACCCCCGGCCCTATTTTTTATACTTTATTTTGAAGCTGGGTCTCACGAAGTTGCGGAGGGCCTCACTAAGTAGAGAGAGAGAGTGAGAGAGCTGAGGCTGGCCGCGAACCCGGATCCTCCGGTCTCCGCCTCCCAAAGTACTGGGATTACAAGCGTGCGCCACCACGCCCGGCCTTCCTTGTGTGTTTTTGTACTACTCCTGGTGAACGGGGCTAATCGTATGGATCATATCTTATTGTAATAATGGAACGGATTATAATATGTTGACATTTTTTTTCTCCCTTACACAAAATAAAGTGACATTTTAAAACGGAATAATGAGAACTGGTCCCCACAGCATAATCACATCACAGTGGCATATTTACTTTAAAAAGTAAATCACGTTTTATGGCACTTGCTAAGTTAATGAAATTATTATGCTACCAGCTAAGTGGGTTTTATTATTGCCGGCTTTTTCATGGCACCTGAGACTTGACTGGTGGGCGGGCGATGAGAAAATTGATCGCCAAGTGGGAGTTGGAGCCCCGAGGCCTGGACTCTGCTTAGTAGCTGTATATTTGCACGTGGTGCTAATTACTCCAAATATCTCACTCAAGCAGGGGTTTTGTGTTGCTTTTAAATCTTTTCCCACCCTTTTGACTCATCGAATCTCAATCCTAATGGTGCATTGCCTCAGATAGCTCTTTCCTTTTTTTAAAAAAAGACTGTTCTGACATGTGGCCAGTGTTGAGAAACTCTGCAAAGAATGTTTTTAGTAAGGACTTGGTATTTGAAGTCGTCACCCCTGGGTTGTGGTCCCCACAGCAGATGAAGTTAAAAATTTCTCACCTGAATGAGCAGCCGGGAAACTGCATGTGTGACCCTGAAGTTTTCACTTCCTACTCTCTTCATTTATTTCTCTTTTTCCTAATCAGCTGGTCCATAGTCACATGATTATCTCTGGGAAAAAAGTACTAGATAGTGTAAAGCGGGAATGTAAATGAGATGAAGCCAGGCACCATTTGTCTGGAAAGAGAGGAGGGGTGAATAATTCAAAGGCCAAAAACAGTTCAAACGTTATTTCTTAACTTACTAGATACAGAAAAAGTAGCTTCTTTTTGCTAAGAGCTCTTGATAAATTGCAGATTCCTGGTCCATTCCCTAGATCTACCAAATCAGAATTTCAAGGGTCGGAGCCCAGGGATCTGTAATTTTAAGGGTGGAAGCCCAGGGATCTGTATTTTTTAAATGCTGTGAAGGTGTTTTTTAAGCACACTAGGTTGTAAGAATGGAGTTCATTGAGTCATGGGTATTTATTGCTCCTATAGCGATGTGTGAATGTCTCTATAATAGAGTCTCTATGTTAAAGAGAGAAGTTAGGGGAAGAGGCCTATAGATAGGCCTATTCAGCTAGAAGAATGTTCCATTCATATATTTAATGTGCTATATGCATGAGGATTCACATTACTTACACATACTTACATGCATGTGTAAGTAATGTGGTCAAAAGTACATTTGAGCAGGGCATGGTGGCACACACTCGTAGTCCCAGTACTTGGGAGGCTGAGGCAAGAGGATTGCAGGTTCGCAGTCAGCCTCAGCAACTTAGTGAGGCCTTCCGCCATTTGGTGAGATCCTCTTATCAAATAAAAAATAAAAATAAGGCTGGGGGCATAGCTCAGAGGTAGAAATTCCCTGGGGTCCATCCCTAGTAACACACACACACACACACTACGTATGACCTCGACCTCCCCTCTGCCCAGGATGAGCTCTTCGTGTAGCTGACTCTTGTCACCATTCAAGTTGCACCTTGTGTCACTCTTCAGAGAAAGGCCTGTCTTGGTGATTGTGGTAGATATATTGCAAACATGTCCCATTTCACTCCTCCTTCTATCTGTACCTTTTGCAATATTATTTTGCAGCTTCTTTCCTCAAAAGGTGAAGTCTCTTTCCCTTTCTTTTGAATCTGGGCTGGTTATGCAAACTTGTAAACAGCCAACGTACCGATATATAGCGAGAGGCCTCTAGGGGCTGCCCCTACTTCTCTTGCTCTCCTTGAACCTTGTGCCCCTTGTAAACAACCTCAGGCTGGCCTGTTGGATAAGGAGAGACACATGCTTGGCCACCTTACCCTCCCATCTGATGGTCAGTCACCCTGCAGACGTGGAAGTTGAGGCCACTCTATGCTAGCAGAACTACAGGTCCCTCAGTGAGGCCAAGCAAGATCAGTCAGGCCTGGTCCAGAGAGCAGAACTGCTTAGCTTACCCCTTGATTCATGCAACATAATAATGGTTATTTTAAGCCACAGAGATGCCTTATTATTCAGCAATAGCTAGCCAAGACAGCTATCTTTTCAAAAGGCCATACCTCATTACATCCCATTGCCATTTTTTTTTTGTTTTTCTGTGGTATTAGGGATTGAACCCCAGGGATTTCTACCTCTTGAGCTACATCCCCAACTCTATTTATTTATTTATATTTTATTTGGAAGCAGTGTCTCATTAAGTTGCTGAGGCTGGCCTCCAACCTGCAATCCTCCTGTCTCAGCCTCCCAAGTACTGGGATTACAGTCATGCACCACCACGCCTGGCTCCATCACCATTTTTTTTTTTTTTGCGGTACTGGGGATTGAACCCAGGGGCGTTCTACCTCCATGCTACACCCCTGGCCCTATTTTTTTATGCTTTATTTTGAAACCGGGTCTCACGAAGTTGCGGAGGGCCTCACTAGAGAGAGAGAGAGAGAGAGAGAGAGAGAGAGAGAACTGAGGCTGGCCGCGAACCTGGATCCTCCGGTCTCCGCCTCCCAAAGTACTGGGATTACAAGCGTGCACCACCACGCCCGGCCCACCATTTTTAAATAGTCTATTTCCTTCACATTACCTGAAATGATCTTGTTGGTTTTCCCCCAACTTCCTCCTGTGCTCTGAGGATAGAGTCCCTTTCTCTCTTATTTGCTGATGGATCTCCAGCGCCTGCAGCAGTGTCTGGCTGATACAGACAGTGAGTAAATATTTATTGAATCAATGAATACATTTCATATAGGCATCCCTTGCAGATTTAGTGTCCTAATTCTATTTTACTAAGGCTTATATTAAATGTACTCTCGTAGGGCCTGTAGTGGGAGGATTTTTAGAAATGTAACGTGTGTCGTGGATGGCTGGGAAATGCCAGCGTGGGGGATGAAACGGATGACCCTCGGTGTGCAGGGCCTGTCGTGATAACTGAAACTCATGTGTACCTTGGGTCCCAAGAAGATCGGGGCACATTTGAGTCCCAAAGCCTTTTCTGCTACGTTGGCTTCTGTGAAGTCTTGGCAGATTGCATAGATATTTCAAAGATGATCATTCTACACAGGGATTCACGTATTCCAGAATATTCCAGAATATTCTGTCCTGAGGTAATGCTATTTGCTTCCTGATTATTGATTGAGAAGGAGATCCCGTGGCATGGCTCACCATAGGCAAAGAACATTGAGCCCTGGGGACTGGCTCTTTTCAGCCAGCTGAAGGTGCCGGAAAGTTTGTCTCTTTGGGATTTCTCCCCTTCTCTCCTTAGTCCATGCCCTTCCAGAAGCAGTCCAGTCCAGTGTGAGAATCTGCAAATAGGAGCCCCTTGCTAACCACCTATGCGACCTCAAGAAAATCCCGTAGCATTTCTGTGTTCCAGTGGGATAATGATAGTAGCTATGTTGTAGGGTTTTTGTAAGAATAAATGATCTCACAGATGCACATCTCCTGGATGGGAGACTGGCAATGTAGTGAACACTGTGGAAGTATTATCTGGCGATATTATTTTTATTGGTATCCATTATCACTCTATTCCTGGAGAATAATTTTGGATAAAATTGAAAAATCAATTTTAGGATCTAAAGTTATATTCCTATAATTGGGTAATTAATGAATATTCATTTTGATAGCGATAATAATTACATTTATAGACCGTTTACTCTGTAAGAGTCTGGGTGCTCAAAGACTCCATGTTCCTACATACTTAATCATTGTTAAAATAACATGAGGTAAGTGCATGCCTGTAATCCCAGTACTCGGGAGGCTGAGATAGGAGGATCCCAGGTTCAAAGCCAGCCTCAGCAACTTAACAAAGCTGTCAGCAACCTAGTAGGACCCTGTTTCCAAATAAGAAATAAAATTGGGCTGGGGGTGCAGCTTGGAGGTAGAATGCCTCTGGGTTCAATCCCCAGTACCAAAAAAATAAATAAAAAATAAAAAAGGATGGGGTAGCTCAGAGGTAGACCACATCAAAACAAAAGACTTCATGTTCCTACCTACTTAATCCTTGTCAAAATAACATGAGGTGAGCTGACTGTGGTGGCATACCAGTACTTGGGAAACTGAGACAGGAGAATCGCATGTTTATAGCCAGCCTCAGCAGTCCAGGGAGATTCTCAGCAACCTCATGAGACCCTGTTTCAAAACAAAAAATAAACAGGGCTGGGGGTATAGCTTGGAGGTATAATGCCCTTGGGCTCAGTCCCTAGTAACACACACACACACACACACACACACACGTACGCATGCACACATTAACACAAAGTAGGCAGGATTATTACATAGTGGACAGTTGAGGCTCAGGTGGGTAAATAACCTTTCTAAAGGTCACGCAGACAGTGAGTCAAGATTTAAACGTGGGCAGTCTATCCCAGTATGCCACCCACTTCTACCTCTGACTACCCGCAAAGGAAACAAAGTGTAATAAGGTACAAGAAACCTGACCTGTGACACAACTCTTAGTTGGTGACGCCATTTCTGTAGAAAGCTGGCGGTTTTCCTTTTGTAGGACTTTGCATTTTGTGAAATATTTCCACAAGTATTATCTTATTAACAGCAGTCCTTATAACAAACTTGAAAGGTAGGTGGTTCCGTATCACCAGTATCCACGGACCCTAGGGAGGAGAGACTCAGTCACATACTCTAAATTCTCTGGCTATTAAGTGACACTTTGACATAACCTGGGGGCCCCAAAATCCAAGTCCCACTCTTTCCACAATGCTACTATGCTAATGCATCACTATTGGCTTTTTTAATTTGAATTTTTCTAACTTTCAGTCTGTGAGATTTGGAGCATTTCCTGGAATAGAATTTTGTAATTTGGGGAAACAGGCATTTTGTTAAATGCACATATGCTTAAAATATCCCTCTAAAGGAGAAGTTTAACCTCCAAGAAGGGGAAATATTTTTAGATTGTTGAGAGAAATCATTGCCTATATCTAATAAATATTTTATAGAAATACGTTTTTAAAATCTATTAATTAAATAGAATCTTTAACTAGGTCCTAAGTCTATTTGGTTACAGTCTCATTTCCTATGCTATAGAGTCATGCTTTCTGATTAAAATCGGTTTTAGTTGGAAAAATTAACTCAGTGTAACTTTTGAAAATGTGGTTTTAAGCCAGACGTGGTGGCGCACGCTTGTAATCCCAGTACTTGGGAAGCTGAGACCAGAGGATCTGGATTCACGGCCAGCCTCAGCTACTTAGTGAGGCCCTCCTCAACTTAGTGAGACTCTGTTTCAAAATAAAGAATAAAAAATAGGGCTGGGGGTGTAGCTCGGAGGTAGAATGCCCCTGGGTTCAATCCCCAGTGCCAAAAATGAATGAATGAATGAATGAATGAATAAATAGAATGTGGTTGTAAACAGATTTCTTGGAATTGTTTTTAGAGTCTTTACTATGTTAACGTGTTATGAAGCTCCGAAAGGAAATAGAGTGTACAGCCTCACAAGTTTGTTTAACCTTGAAAACCCCAACACAGGCAGCTAGAGCCCTTGGAACAAATCTAGCAGTCTGGTTTTGTTTAGCCTTTGAGCTAAACAAAATACTTTTACATGAGTATCTAATGGTTTGTTAAAAGCATAAAATGAACAATATTCCGCAGACTGTCTGTGGTCAACAAAGCCTGAGATATTTACTGTGTGGCATTTTATTGAAAAAGTTTGTCAAATTGATCCCTACCCTGAAATAACAACATCGTTATCGCCAACACCAGGGAAGCTTGACTCTGAAAGGGCGGTCATCAATCCCTTCTCCACTGACACACCCGTTTGAATCTCCTATGAAAACGTGGTGACCCTTCTTCTACCCCTGGCATCTGGGCTGGCCTGGAAGTTCTTTAGCTGGCAGTGTATGGGGAAAGTGAAATTATGGTAATTTGGGACCTTGCTATTAAGAAACTCCAGTTTTCAGCTGGGCATGGTGGTACACGCCTGTTTTCCCAGGGAGAAAACTTGGGAGGCTGAGTCAGGAGGATCAAAGGTTTGAGGTCAGCTTTAGCAACCTATCAAGATTCCCAGCATCCTAGCAAGATCCTGTTTCAAAAAGAAAAACAGAGCTGGAAGTGGTGGTGGCCTATACCTGCAATCCCAGTACTTTGGAGGCTGAGACAGGAGGATCGCAGGTTTGAGGACAGCCTCAGCAACTTAGACCATTGTTTCAAAATAAAAAATAAAATAAGGCTGGGGGTGTACCTCGGAGGTAGAATGCCGCTGGGTTCAATCCCCAGTACCACAAAACAAAAGATAAAATAAAAAGAGTTCAGGGTGTAGCTCAGAGGTAGAATGCCTCTGGGTTCAATGCCTCTGGGTTCAATCCCCAATACTAAAAAAAAAAAAAAAAAAAAACTTGAATTTTTGCCTGGAGGTCTTATAGTTCTGAGTCATCAGGTAAAGACCCAACACCCCCACTCGTGGAATTCCCTTAAGAGATCTTGGAGAGGGAGAGTGGCCCACCTGAGCCCAGCATCCCAGCATCCCCACCAGGGTACCAGGTGTATTAGTGAAACAGCCTAGACCCTCCAGACAGGCCCAAAGAAAACACATTCCTATCACAATAAATAAATGGCAAAAAAGCAGAAATAAGATAAAATGCTCCAAAATCCAAAACTTTCTAAGCACTGACATGAGGTCACAAGTAGAAAGTTCCATACCATGGACTTTCGTTTCATGCACGTATTATATAAAATTTCCCTTCGTTTTATGTGTATAAGCTATATAGGAGACAGGTGAGCTTTGTGTTCGACTTGGTTCCCAACCTCAGAATATCTCATTATATATGTGCAAATGCTCCAAAATCTGAAAAAAAAAAGGCAAAATTTGGAAACACATCTGGGCCCAACATTTCAGATGAGGGGTACTCGGCCTGTAAGGGGCTCTTTTGAGCCCAAAAGTGTGGGGTAACTTGTTATGAGGCAAAAGGTGATCAGACAACCCTCTGACTGTTGTCATCCTTGTAGTTGGACTCTCCTCTTTGCAGACGGGCTCCAGGACTGGAATCTCATGCCCCTCACTTCGAGAAAATCTGACTTTGAGAGTGTAACCCTGTCTTTACAAATGCGTGTTTTTATTAATTCACGAAGACCAGTCCACCAGTGGCGTCAATCAGTGCAGCTTAATCTAGTCACAGTCACTTGATGGAATACCCTGTCATATGCAGGGGACTGTGTCAGGTGTGACGCACCTGCAGAGATAAGATAACACCCCAAATCTCCGAGCTCCTTAATCTCATCTCACCAACCATAGGCAACCTGTACTTCTGTTCCTAGGAGCGGAGAATTTGCAAAAAGGCAAACCTCTTATCTTGTTGTAGTATGCTCTCTTTAGGGGATGATAAGATCACAACATCAAGAGAAAAAGATCTCTACTTCTTCCCCAAAGCCCAGCGCGTGCCAGATGCTCAGCCCTAGCATCCTGTGAATTTTCGGTTCAAATGCAAGAGCTCGTCATTCCTTCACTCATAGATGGTGGATAATTTCTCCTCATTTTGGACGATTCTGCCACGTACATCCTGGATGAGCAACGGGGTACCCCATGGCTTGCTTTAACTTGTCAGGCTCCTGATGGTCAGCCTTCAGCATCCCTGCTGCATGCAGAAACTCATCTCTTCTACTGTGCGTATGCGCCCCTCCACGGTCTAGCCCCAGCTTACTTCCCCATCTGCTGCCTGAAATTTAATGTCCTTGCATTTATCTTTGTTTCTTTCCCTCTGGGAACACACCGTCTTCTCATGACTCCATGGCTTGGCGGATTCCGTTCCCTAGTCTCTGAATGCACACCTGTACTTCCCTCCTCATCCACGTCTTCTCATCATGGTGCCTCCTCTCCTATTTCTCTTCCAGGAAGTGTTTTCAGACTCCCCTGTGGAAAGTCTTATCTGTCCAGACATCAATACTTCCATGATATCCTTTACTGTGCTTATTACATTTGGTTAAAATTTATCTTCCAGACAGAAGTTTTGCTTCTCTATGCCCCAGTGTTTGCATCTGTGAAATGGGATTCCTATTGTCTACCTGCAGACTTTTGGGAGTTAAAGATACAGTAATGCATGAGAACCTGGTACAGCTAAGAAAGGGCCCTCTGCAAAACGATGCTGCCTTTTGGTCTTTAGATAACAGTTTTCCCTTCTCCTCTCTGTCCCCACCATACCCTGAGCTGCTGGGGACAGGCAGTATTCTTCTGTTGTTGTCCTGTCTGCCATGTCAGGAAGATACCAGGTGTTTGGAGGTGGCTGTTCAATACATTGTTCTTTCTAGTCTTCTTACTGACCCTGCTACTTGCTGGCTTTCTTTGGGACAGCTAACCACCTGTGGAGGAAAATATTTAAGTAGAAAGCAAGCAGAGTTGCAAAAGTGATCCTTGAAGTTTGGGGACATTACAATGTGGTGCAAACCCCACGCCAGAGCTGGTCATTGGCCCATCCCTGTCGCTGGCCATTCTGCTGTGAGATACATTTTCTTTTTTTTTTTTTTTTGCGGTACCGGGGATTGAACCCAGGGGTGTCTACCTTTGCGCTACGCCCCCGGCCCTATTTTTTTATACTTTATTTTGAAACTGGGTCTCACGAAGTTGTGGAGGGCCTCACTAAGTAGAGAGAGAGAGAGAGAGAGAGAGAGAGAGAGAGTGCATGCGCGCGCGTGAGAGAGAGCTGAGGCTGGCCGCGAACCCGGATCCTCCAGCGCCTCCCAAAGTACTGGGATTACGAGCGTGCGCCACCACGCCCGGCTTGCGATACGTTTTCTTGGTGAAGCATCAAGGACAAATCTGGGTCTGGTTACAGTTGTTCCCCCAAATGACTCATTACTTCCTCACAAGGAAGGAAAGTAAAGACGAAGTAAACTTGCATTGCTTGTAGGTGTCTAATTCGAGAATCTTCCTTTCAATTTGTTTCTTACTGTGTCACTTCTACCTACACGGTGACATTGAAACAGCAGACTGAGATTCAGTGTCATTTAGATGCTCTTGCCTTCCCTTCTAATTGGTACTGGGGTGTTGCATCTTTTTTTCTTAATATAATTTCCATAATTGGGATTCTGCTTGGTTTTATTTATGGCATTTTATTTCCTGCTCTCATATAAAATGACTCAGAGGCACAGCGGTGAGAGTCACTTGGTCCAGGTTGGATTGGTCAGCAGGAGGCTGAGAAATGGCACCGAACTTCTGGTTCCTGGGCATCCTTCAGTTGGGCGTGACCAGGCCCAGATGCAGCTGCCGTGTCCTGCTTTGCAGAAACAGAAGGACCCGCTCCCTGCCGCAGCTTCCCCTTTTATTATAGAGCTTAGACTCCAGCCAACTGATGCTTAGGTACCAGATGTTGAAGCTAATGTCATGGGGTACCAGATGCATAGCACCAGGAAATCGGGGCTCAGTATCCTGCAGTGGATGGTAGTCAGGGGAGAGGAAGGGGGATTAAAGCAAGATGGCTGCCCAAGGGGCCTTAATCATGGGGTTGAGTGAGACTCTGGCCCTTCCAGGTGTGATGGGGGACCACCATCTCAGAGAGCTGGTTGCCAAGCAACTCAGAAGGAACCTGGGGCCATTCATTGGCCAATCCCGTCAGCATCCACATGCATTTTTTGTTGTTTTTGCATTTTACCATTTGTTTCTATAAATCAAAGGTAAGCAAGTCTCTGAGCATCTTTGATCCTATAAACACACAGCACAAAAATCAGAGTCCAAATGGCCTATATACAGATGAGTAAAATGAGAATTTTAGTATTTTATAGCTGTACTGGTACTATGAATGAGAGGTGTAATAGGGTGGGTTTGGAGGAGAAATCTCCATCTTCAAAGACCTCTCTCTTATTTTCTTTCTTTTTAATTTTATTTTCACTATCCATGAATATTGTAATACCTTCACATTCCATGATGCTGGCACAATAGTTCATCAATATGGATTTTTGAATGTATATCTTTTTTTGGTGTGGTACTGGGGATTGAACCCAGGGGCATTCTACCTCTGAGCTACGCCCCATCCCTATTTTATTTTTATTTTGAAACAGGGTCTCGCTAGGTTGATGAGAGTCTCACTATGTGCCGAGACTGTCCTCCAACCTGTGATCCTTCCATCTCAGCCTCCCAAGTACTGAGATTACAAGCATGTGCCTCCACGCCTGGCTAAATGGATATCTTATAAAATGGGAAGATCGCCAGCCATGGTGGTGCATTAGAATGGATTCCTGTTGACTCCAGCCGGCAGTGTCTGCTTCTCCAAGTGAGGATTATTTCTAGTGACCAGCCCCATTCTTCTGTGTATGACTGATAAGAAATGGCAGAACCCTAATGCCTCCCAAGACTGTCCCCCAACCAATGAATGTCGGGGGCTCCCTTGCCTCTCTGGTGGGATCATTCAGAGGTGTGGTTCTCAGAGTTTCCTAGAGCAATTAGACTCTAGTTACACACAGTGACAGCCTTCTGGATGGCACACCTTCTGTTGTGCCTTTTCTTCTTTGTCTTACCTCTCCATCCACAGCTGCTGTTTGAACGTATTCCCTCCCAAATAAAGGACGAGCCTTCTTAGTGTTTTCTCAGACTTCATCTCAAAGATAACCAAACCAAGTTATGTTCAGGGAAAAGTGACAGTCAACTATTACCTTCTTAATGACTTCGTTCCCCCTCCTCCCTTCTCTCCTCCTCCCTTCCCTCCTCCTCCCTTCCCTCTTCCCCTCAGTCACTCCCCTGGAGTCTCTGCTCATCTATCTGATGTTGCCCTTATTTCCGAATATCGCTCTAGCTTCCACATATAAGAAAAAACGTACATCTACTTATTTTTTGAGACTGGCTATACTCACTCAGTAAAATCTTCTCGAGTTCCATCCATTTTCCTGCAGTAATAATTGAAATAATGCTATGAATGTATACAAAACTACCAATTCCAATCTCTAAGACAGGCAAGGACAGGGGAGGGAAAGGGAGGGACCCGGTGGGAGGGCACCAAGAGCTGTGTGCATGTATTTTTCTGACACTCGGTATCCCAATATGATGCAAAATTATAATGCACCAAAAAAAAAGTGATATGTAAGAGCCCGGAATCTAAAGGGACTGAGTGGAGGGACCCCTGAAGAGATGAAGTAGCTCTGATACCAATGTAGAGAGGGTACCCAAGAACTTGAACTGATGGCCTCAAAATACTCTAAATCTCTCAGTTCCCAGGAGAAGGGCATCCATCGGAGCGTGCTCAAGGAGCGGCTCTGCAGAGCTGACTCTCAGCCTGTAGAATCTCTTGGGTCTTTCCTGTCCTGTGTCCTCTGGAACACATCTGTGGTTGTTTTCTTTTTCTTTTTTTAATATAAACAACACTTTTTTAGGTTTTTTTTTGTGGTATTAGGGATTGAACCCAGGGGCATTCTATCTCCTAGCTACACCCCCAATCCTCTTTTTTTTCTTTTATTTTGAAACAGGGTCTTGCTAGGTTGATGAGTCTTATTACTTGCTGAGGCTGTCCTTGAACCTGTGATCCTCCTGTCTCGGCCTCCCAAGGGTTTATTTTTTTTAAAGCTATTGTTTTTAAAATTGGCTAAACTGTCCTTGAACTTACGTGCAAAGTTAGTCATCATCTATTAGCTTATTATAGTTTCATGGAATTGGATGCTCTGTGAGGCAGCCTGCCTTCCCCCCACATGGGGACGTGTTGATGCAGGGTTCCTTAGTTACTCTCCCAGCCTGCTGGTACTCCTTGCATCAAGGTATAAGGGATGTAACATAGAGAAATTCCCTTGGAAACTATATCAGCTGGTGTTTACAGCCCAAAAGGGAGAGATTCAGTTCTATTTTTTTAAATTTTTCTTTTTTTTTGCGGTACTGGGGATTGAACCCAGGGGCATTCTACCTCTGAGCTACACCCCCAGCCCTATTTTTTATTCTTTATTTTGAACCAGGGTCTCACTAAGTTTCAGAGGGGCTCACTAAGTAGCTGAGGCTGGCCGTGAACCTGGATCCTCCTGTCTCAGCCTCCTAAGTACTGGGATGACAAGCGTGCGCCACCACTCCAGGCTTCTTCTATTTTTTTTTAAAACCTGTGTGTATGACTTTGCAATGAGGGCCCCTGAAGGTGCGCAGTGTTCTGCGAGTAAAGTCCCCTCCAATTAAACACAAAATCCTATTGACTACACTGGGATTAAGAGAGTGCAGGGACCAGAAGACTATGAACTCTATGCTTGCTGATACAACTTCTAAGTTGCTTCCTTCTTTTTGTTGTTGTTGTTGCTTTTTTTTTTTTTTTTTGCAGTACTGGGGATTGAACTCAGGGGCGTTCTACCTCCGCGCTACACCCCAGGCCCTATTTTTTATACTTTAGTTTGAAACCGGGTCTCACGAAGTTGCGGAGGGCCTTGCTAAGTAGAGAGAGAGAGAGAGCGAGAGCTGAGGCTGGCCGCGAACCCGGATCCTCCGGTCTCCGCCTCCCAAAGTACTGGGATTACAAGCGTGCGCCACCACGCCCGGCTAATTGTTTGTTTTTTTTTTTACTGCATAAACTAATTTTTATGTGCCTTCTTCCACTGTGGGATAGCGGAATGCACTGAGCAGGGAGGCAGGTGACTGGGTCTTAGATCTAGTTTGCTACTAATCACTTATATGAGGCCTGGGGTAGAGACACACAACTCGTTAGTGACAGAGCCAGAATTAGATTCTGTGTGAGGTCTCGCTTTCCTGATATGGAAAACGCATAAAATGTGGGGTTTGGATTAGCCTGGGCCTTGAAGACTCACTTCGGAGAGGTCTGATTTCCCTGTCTAGTCTCTTCTTCTTTTCATCTGCCCCTGCTTTAAAATAAATATAATCCGTCCAGAGTCTATGTGATGGTATTCCTAGAAATTGACCATCCATTCCAACTCGCATCGTTGCCCCCGTGTTAATGGTGCCTCCGGCTCAGGAACGGGGTCAGCTTGCACGTGTGAAGCAGAGGCGAACAGACAAGAAGGGTGGCTGGATCCGCAGGTTCTCCTTGTCCCTGGTGTCCCCTCTTCTGCTGCCGAGGGCACTGCCACTGTAGGAACTCCCCGGATACGGTATGGCGTGTGTGGAAGCCAGCCCGCCGGGCTTCCCAGGGAACTGGGGGCTTTTGTGCAGTTGGGCGCTGTCAGAGAACTCAGTCACAGCAAAGAGATGAAGCATGGTCTCTTGAAAGAAACATCAGGTGTTGACATGAGCCCTGGGGGTGGCGGTGGGGACAGTATAAGGGACAGTGGCAGCTGGACCTGGCAGAACAAACGTGGGTCCTCAGCGTTCCTGATTCTCCAACTGCCTCTTGGAGGCTCCCACCACCCCTGAACACTGTACGTAAGTCTGTTTCTCCTTGTTTTCTCTGTTTTTCCTCTCACACCCTGCTCGCCTGAACACCCTCGGATTCTAGAACAAACATCCTCTGCCTTGTAATGTCCGTAAAAGAGTCTAACTATCTCTTGGGAGTTGATCAGACTTGATTTTGAAACTCTGGCTCTGTCTTATCCTTGCGCATGTTTTTTTTTTAACCTATTGTCTAGATATTTCATTCAAAGAGAGGAAGAAATAATGACCATAATGATTATTATAGCAGAAGACATCGCTGATTAAATGCTTGCTTGATGTGAGTAATTGTGGTTAAAAAGAGTACGGGGATTTCCATTTAACTCATTTAAAAACAAATGTATAGCCGGGCGTGGTGGTGCACACTTGTAATCCCAGTACTTTGGGAGGCGGAGACCGGAGGATCTGGGTTCGCGGCCAGCCTTAGCTCTCTCTCTTTCTCTGTCTCTCTCTCTCTCACCCCCTGTCTCTCTCTCTCTCTCTCTCTCTCTCTCTCTACTTAGTGAGGCCCTCCGCAACTTCGTGAGACTCGGTTTCAAAATAAAGTATAAAAAATAGGGCCGGGGGTGTAGCGCGGAGGTAGAATGCCCCTGGGTTCAATCCCTGGTACCGCAAAATAAATAAATAAATAAATAAATAAATACATACATACATACATACATAAAAATAAAAACAAATGTATGCGGTGGTAGACAGCCGGATCTACATCCTACAGAGACTTGATGTTTACTGTGCTTGGTGTAACTCGCACAAGCTGGCTCTAGTAAGGTCAACGCGAGGATTGGAGCTCGCTCTGGTTCTAGCACCAGAGACGTGGTGGTGGTATGAGTTTTCCCAGGGTGGCCTTAACAGAGTACCACAAACGAGGTGGCTTAAACAATGGAAATTTATCCTCTTGCATATCTGGGGGCCAGAAGTCCAAAATCAAGGTGTCAACAGGGTCACGCTCCCTCCGCACCCTGCAGGGGAGAATCCTGCCTCGCCTCTCTCCTTGTGCCTGGTGTTTGCGGCTATCCTTGAGTTCTTCTCATCTCTGATACCCTGGCCACGTGCTCATCTTCTCCCCTGTCTCCATCCACATTTTCCTTTTCTTATAAGAACACCAGGCAGGCTGGATTCAGGGCCTGCCTTATGCCCGTGTGACCTCTTCTTAGCTGATTATATCTTTTTATGCCTTATTTCCAAGTAATGTCCCATTCTCAAGTGCCAGTGGCTAAGTCTTCAACATAACTTTTTGGGGAACATAATTCAACTCGTAGCAGTGATAGGAATATACAGCCTCTCAAAACAAATGCCTCAGGGCAGTCACAAGGGAGAGACGGAATGATGTGTGTGAAATGTTTGGCACAAAGAAGACTGCAGAAAATGCTCGTTTTCCCAATAATATGATTTTAGGAGCTATGCCTTAATCCAAAATAGGTATTGAAACAGTAGGAATGGTGGCCAATAGGGCAACATTTTGGGGTGTGGAGTCTTTTGGCGCCCCTTCAAATGTAAATGCATGGGGAAGGCAGGGAAGCCATCCAATCTTTGTTTTGTGTGATTAATTTAAGATGCAGGAACTATAGAACCTCAAGCCCATTTGCCCTGTCTTCTTATGCAGTTGTCTTCAAGTTAAAAGGAAAAAAGTGCCGGGCGTGGTGGCGCACGCTTGTAATCCCAGTACTTGGGAGGCTGAGACTGGAGGATCCGGGTTCACGGCCAGCCTCAGCTACTTAGTGAGGCCCTCCGCAACTTAGTGAAACCCTGTTTCAAAATAAAGAACAACAACAGAAATATAGGGCTGGGGGTGTAGCTCGGAGGTAGAATGCCCCTGGGTTCAACCCCCACTACTGCAAAAAAAAAAAAAAATAAAATAAGCCAGGGGTATCTGTGACTCATTTTAAGGAAACACAATCCAGCCACCAAAAGGTAATATCAAAATGTTTAAATTCTTCACCTGGGTTTCTCCTTTACCATGATGGAAGAACATCATTTGTTGCGTTGTTTCTTCGAATTTTCTTCCATTTTCTATTCGTTTCCCTCATGCCCCAAATCCCTTAACTTTTTCTTCTTCTAGGCTCCATAATTTCCTTGTACGCAGGCCTTGCCTGCTGCCTCCTGTCCCCTCCCCCTGGCTCTCCATGCCGTCACTTTCTTTTGATTGATCAGACTCTGTATCACAGACTCTCCAAGATCCAACCATGGGATGGCAGAGCCCTGAATAAAAGCCCTGGAGGCCAAGAAACCAACTGGACAAACCCTCAGACCTCTTGAGTGAACGGGAGGAAAGGTCATGTCAGGAGTAATCACACTTACACTGTGTCCTCACACACCAGAGGGAACAATTAGAAGGGATACAAATTAAGCCAGGTGTGGTGGCTCACGCTTGTAATCCCAGTACTTGGGAGGCTGAGACCGGAGGATCCGGGTTCGCGGCCAGCCTAGGCTACTTAGTGAGGCCCTCCGCAACTTTGTCAGACCCGGTTTCAAAATAAAGTATAAAAAATAGGGCCGGGGGTGTAGCTCGGAGGTAGAACGCCTCTGGGTTCAATCCCTGGTACCGCAAAAAAAAAAAAAAAAAGAAAAAGGAAGGGATACAAATTGTGATTCATGTCTCCATCCCACGAATTTGCTAGAAGGCTGGAAATGGCGGCCGTCTCTGGTGAATCAGCTTGGTAGTGGTTTGAGTATTTCCTCCAGGCAAGGCCCTGTGCTAATCATGGGTGAGGTTCTGGTACTTTGTGAAGCGGGGTCACCAGTGTCACATGGGAAGCTTGTATGTGAGGTGACGTTCCCGAGCCTCTTGGGTATGGTGGCCCTCAGGGCCAGCTCGGAGAAACAGAAGTCCCAAGGCAAATTTTGAGGTCAGATGCGTCATTCTACCTAAGATTTGATGTTGAACTTGAAAAGGATGCTCTTTACGCTTGCGCCACCGGGTCTTGGGTACCAGAGATGACATCAATTGCAAGTGTATGGCTGCATGGTTCAGATATGGAATGTCCCCTAGAATAGCTCATGTAATGGCAATGCAGAGGTGAAATTATTTAATCATGATGGTTCTAATATCATCAGTGGATAAATCCATGTTGGATTAATCATTTTTTTGTTTGTTTGTGTTTTGTGGTACTGGGGATTGAACCCAGAGGCATTCTACCTTCAAGCTACACCCCCCAGCCCAATTTTATTTCTTTTTTGGAAACAGGGTCTCACTAGGTTGATGAGAGTCTCCCTACTTGCTGAGGCTGTCCTTGAACCTGCGATCCTCCTGTCTCAGCCCCCCAAGTACTGGGATTACAGACGTGTACCACCATGCCCAGTGTGGATCAATAATTTGAATGGCTTGGTTTTGGTGGTAATGTAGGCAGGCATTACACCTACCCACTTCCGGCCCCCATGTTGTGAGAGCCTTGTCCCTCCATCCTCCTGCTCCTATAGCTACCATTATACATGGAGCCTCCCTATTGACTGAAACCTTTCAAACTGTGAGTCCAATAAACCTTTCCTCCTCTGGGTTGTGCATGTCAGACATTTTGGTTCTAGCAGCGAGGATGCAAACTGCAACTGTGGATGACACAAGTTTTGAAGGAACTGTAAACAATTTTAGTTTCTAGAATCAGGTTCGGGAACGATTCCGACTGGCTGGGTAGAGGGTCAAATCTAGGATTAAATTTAAGAGGGGTGAGTATGATTTCTTCAATCTAGACCTGAAGAACATTGTCACTGCGAGTCTAGGAATGAGGGCGGGTGGCATCTATCATTGGCTCATGGGTATTCTTAATTGGCATGGTAGCAGCACAGATGTAAATGTTATCTGAGATCAATTCTTTTTTTTTTTTTTTGGCAGTACTGGGGATTGAACCCACGGGCGTTCTACCTCCGAGCTACACCCCCAGCCCTATTTTTTTATACTTTATTTTTGAAACCGGGTCTCACAAAGTTGCAGAGGGCCTCACTAAGTAGCTGAGGCTGGCCACGAACCCAGATCCTCCGGTCTCCCCCTCCCAAGTACTGGGATTACAAGCGTGCGCCACCACGCCCGGCCTCTGAGATCAATTTTTGTTAGGCTTGGTCAGTTATTTCTGGAGTATTCAGTTCTTTTAGTTGTGCTTATGGAGAAAAATTTGAAAAGTGGAGCTTGTTTAAAATAGCCATCTTACTAATTGTTGTCTATTTTTTTCCTACCATTTTATGGGTCCTCCCTTCCTTCCTTCCTTGCCTTCTCAGGATAAATATGTATGTATGTATGTATGTGTGACTGACTGAATGAATGAATGTATATATGAATGAATGAATTGTAGTGCTGGGGATGGAACCCAGGGCCTCACTCTACCGCTGAGCCCCGCCCCCAGCTTCAGTTCTTGTTGTTGTTGTTTGTTGTTTGTTATCCACTGCACTTGGCTGTCCGTGTTCCATGTTTTGCGCTTTTATTTTTTATTTATGTTTTTATTTTTATCTTTATTTATTTATTTTTTTGCGGTACTGGGGATTGAACGCAGGGGCGCTCTACCTCCGCGCTACGCCCCTGACCCTAGAGACAGGGAGCTAAGGCTGGCCGAGAACCCGGATCCTCCGGTCTCTGCCTCCCTAAGTATTGGGATTACAAGCGTGCACCACCACGTCCGGCTGTTTTGCGCTTTTAAATCCTGCAAACTGATCTGTGTCCAGAGTCTCAGCCGCAAAGGCGTCTGGGAATTGTATCATTCAGCTTTTCCACCCCTTCGTGGAGAAGAGGCGCGGAAGGCAGTGGAGAGAGGCTTTTCACAGTATCCCCCACACACAAGGAGTCGCACTTTCTCCAATCATCTTGACACAGCCCACGTCGCACCTGCTTTCTGGAATGGAACCTGCAGCTCGGGCGCACGGGGGAGGTAGACGAATAGAAATAAGCATGGGCATTGAACTTGGCCTTCAGTACGCACACACGGCACAATACCTTTGTATTTGTGCGATACTTCCACGGTTTGCAGAGCAGGCTGAGCTGGGGAAATGCTCACAGTTTCTGGTTTTGATTTCGAGGGACTGTCAGAAAGTCCCAAGAGGCCATTAACAAATAAGGATAGAGAAAGCCGGGCGTGGTGGCGCACGCTTATAATCCCAGTACTTGGGAGGCGGAGACAGGAGGATCGCAGGTTCAAGGCCAGCCTCAGCTACTTAGGGAGGCCCTCCGCAGTTTAGTGAGACCCTGTTTCAAAACAGAGATTGAAAAATAGGGCTGGGGGTGTAGCTTGGAGGTAGAATGCCCCTGGGTTCAATCTCCAGTACTGCAAAAAAATAAAAAATGAGGATAGAGAACAAACAGGAGCAAAAGAAATTTAAGTGTTCCCAGTCAATCAATGAGCTGTACAGAGACTGATAAGACATGGGCTGTGGCCGTGGGTGGCGGTGGGAGCACGCGTTTTGCCTCTTCGATGAGTTCTGCCTCCATTCTTGGGTGGACGAAGAGTGTCTCAGCTTAGAATTCTACTAAATTTGAAATTGGGTGTAAAGTAGACGAGCGCATACTGAAGTGGGGAGGAGCAGAATTCGACCCGAGCTCGGTTCTGTTCCAAGACAGTCTGGCACAGAAACTGCCGCCTGAATTGGGACGTCTCATTGCGATGCCCGTGTGCTGGCGACAGAGCTGAATAGACAATTTGCCTTAAAATACAATCCAGGATGGGAGGGAACGCGGGGCCGGTTGCTGCTACCCAGAGAGCAAATATGCTTCCAGACCTGCCTAATGATGTGTGCAGAAAGGATCGGCGTGGTCCTCGCCAGCCCTGATGTTTTTCTGTGGTGAGTTTTAGTTAAGCAGCTCTGGGGACGGGGGATCCATTTGAAGGGTGTGGAATCCCGCCTGCTTCGGTTCTGCGGAGCTCGCCGCCAGCTTTCCTCCTAGGGCAGCACGTGGGCCTCTCCAACCTGCGCTTTCAGTAAAGGAGGCAGGTCTTCTAGAATTGATGAGTCCCTTGAGAGAGAGTGCCTGGATTTATCTTCCTGGCGTTGGTGCCATTGGGTGCCACTGGGTAGTTGTCACCTTCTGGACAGAAGACATCATTAGAAGCAGGAAGAATTAAATGTCTGACATCTCCTGGGATGGAGAGCCTTCCCAGTTATGGCACGATGCATTCCTAGTAAGTTCTATTCTCCGAATTCAGAAGCAGCTACCTTTCAGAAGGGGCGAGGTGACATGCTGGGAGTCAAACATCGGTAAGGACTTTGAGAGAAGGAATCGTCTTCCTGAATAAAAACACCTCTGGAAGAGGCCCGTAGCTCTTTTGTTTTTATTGCTTGGCCTGTGCATGTGATGTCTGGAAGCACAGCAGCCATGTCATCAACGTGAGGAGGAAGGACTTACGGCATCCAGGGAAAAACAGCTGGAGAAGAACAATGACCCAGATTCTCCACAGCGCCTTTGACTTCACCCGTGGGCCCGCAGACTATCTTGTTTCTAAAGAAGAACACTTTCCTGTTATGTTAGCTGACTGTTGTGCTGCGTACAGCCGGTTGCAGTCCTAGTTGATTAGTTTCTTGAGTTTGTTTATTTATTTATTTGTTAATTTATTTATTATTTTTTGTGGCACTGGGGATTGAACCCAGGGGCATTCTACCTCTGAGCTACATCCCCTGCCCTATGTTTTATTCTTGATTTTTTTGCGGTACTGGGGATTGAACCCAGGGGCATTCTACCTCC
>PVJS01019693.1:21957-33537 GCA_004027185.1 Glis glis
GGGATTGAACCCAGGGGCATTCTACCTCTGAGCCACACCCCCAGCCCTATTTTTTATCCTTTATTTTGAAACAGGGTCTCATTAAGTTGCGGAGGGCCTCACTAAGTAGCTGAGGCTGGCTGCAAACCCGGATTCTCCGGTCTCAGCCTCCCAAGTACTGGGATTACAAGTGTGCGCCACCACACCCAGCTTCTTGAATCTTTTAAACTTTTATTTTTTTCCCAATTCTTCCTCTCTCCTGTGGTTACTCCCTCAATGACACAGCCCCTCACTCACTTCTCCCCTCCTTTCCATCTCTTGTCTCCACATGGGCCATTGACAAATGCACCCCCCTTTCTTACCCCTCTGATGTTTAAAAATTTTTAACATAAGCCAGGTATGGTGGCGCACGCCTGTAATCCCAGTACTTGGGAGGCTGAGACAGGAGGATCGCAGGTTCGAGGCCAGCCTCAGCTACTTAGTGAGGCACTCTGCAACTTAGACCCTGTTTCAAAATAAACAATAAAATAAGGTTGGGGGTGTGTAACTCGGATGTAGAATGCCCCTGGGTTCAATCTCCAGTACCACAAAAAATAAATAAAATTTAAAAAAAGGAATAAAATAGGACTGGGGGTGTTGCTCAGAGGTAGAATGCCCCTGGGTTCTATCCTTAGTACCACAAATACATACATACATACATACATACATACATACATATACGTACATAAAATAAAATAGGGTTGGGGGTGTTTCTCAGAGGTAGAATGCCGCTGGGTTCTATCGTCAGTACCACACATACATACATACATACATAAAATAAAATAGGGCTGGGAGTGTTGCTCAGAGGTAGACTGCCCCTAGATTCAATCCCCAGTACCACAAATAAAATAAGATAGCTGGATGTGGTGGTGCATGCCTGTAATCCCAGTATTTGGGCGGCTGTGACAGGAGGATCCCAGGTTCCAGGACAACCCCAGCAATAATAGCAAGATTCTTAGCAACTAAGTAAGACCCTGTTTCCAAACAAAAAACAAAAAGGCTGCGAAGGTGTAGCTTGGAGGTAGAACATCCCTGAGTTCAATCTCCAGTACTACAAACAAACAAAACAAACATTTTCCTATATGTCAGGCAGAAGTCGTCATGTGTTGTTTAATAACCAGGATACAGTCCATCTGGAGTTGAGTGTTCTGTGCATGATATGAGAAAGTCTTACAAAATATTTTCACATGATGAAGCGCTTTAAGCTTCTGTCATATAGCAAAGATTCATGAGCATAATTCATGACCTCACTTTTTTTTTTTGTGGTACCGGAGATTGAACCCCGGGGTGTTCTACCTCCGAGCTACACCTCCGGCCCTATTTTTTATACTTTATTTTGAAACCACATCTCATGAAGTTGTGGAGGGCCTCACTAAGTAGCTGAGGCTGGCCACGAACCCGGATCTTCCGGTCTCAGCCTCCCAAGTACTATGACCTCACTTCTGAGGTCTCCTTTGTCCACTGGGGATGTCCCGGGACAGGTGGGGCCGGCACCTTGGTGGGTGGGGAGAGCTCGTGTCTCTTATGGCCAGGGTCCATTCAGTTCTTAGTCCACATCTCCATATTTCTTCCCCAAGAACATGCTGTGGGGAAATTTCAAGACACACCAATGTCAGCCAGCCATGGCGTTGCGTGCTTGGCATCTCAGCTCCTCAGGAGGCTGGGGCAGGAGGATTCCAAGTTTGAGGCCAGCCTGGACAATTCAGCGAGACCCTGTCTCAAAATAAAAATATAAATTAAAAGAGCTGGGGATGAAGTTCAGTGATAGAGTGCTCCTGGATTCAGTCCCCAGTACTGTAAAAAAAAAAAAAAAAACCCAAACAACAATAAAAAAATATCATTGTTTAGGTCTTCCCCAAAGTTTCTCTTTGGTTTGTGTGGGGTAGAGCTGGGCAGGGGGATGTTTCAGAAGCCCCCAAGCAATTCTCCTGTAGCTGCAGGGTGCAGATCAGCTGCTTCCAGTTTGGGGTCCAAAGATGCTTTTTTGTGGGGAACTGGCATCCTGCCCTATTTGCCATCTTAGCAGAAATCCCTAAGATGATTGTGAAATTAACTTTTCTCCCTCAATCTAAATATAGAACATCCTCATTGCAAAGGAAATGGACAGTAAAAGGGAAAAATCAATAATAACAATAATAATTCATAATTGCATAACTCGCTTTGCATATTTCTCTCGGGCTTTCCTTGGCATGTATATGTGTATTTATGGAGTTGAGATTAGCCTGAAAATAACTGTGAGCACTTCTCTACAGCATTCATTTTTCTCAATCACTCTTCATATTTTAGTTGTCTTATTAAAATGATCACATACTGTCCATATTCCTATGTCTCTTGAGAAAAATCTTATTTCATTCTAATTAGGGATTCATTCGTTTATTTATTTATTTAGTCATTCATTCATTCATTCATTTATTTATTGTGGTACTAGGGATGGAACCCAGGGGCATTCTACCTCTGAGCTACACCCCCAGCCCTATTTTATTTTTACTTGGAAACAGGGTCTCACTATGTTATGAGGGGGATTCATTTTTACGTCTGGCGATTGTGATTGCTAATCTTGGGCAAAATATAAATTATGGTCTGGGGCCAGGAGGAGAGCTCTGTCGTAGGGTACACACTGAGCATGCGCAGCCCTTCCCCAAAAGAAAAGAAATCATGTGCTGGATATTAAAATTTAGTGATGAATAGCAGCAGGTCCAGAGTCCGTGAAATAGGAGTCCCCATCCCAGCTTGGTCATTTATCAACTGCATAGCCTCGGGGAAATTATTTGGTCATTTACTGGTTCCTTTTGCTCTGTAAAATGAGGGTAGTCCTAGTCTCCCCCACCCCTCGCCACACACACACACACACACACACACACACACACACACACAGAGAGCTGCTTTGGGGCTTAAGTGGGACGGTGCACATGAACTAATTGGTTAGCACAGTGTCCCCCACACAGCAAGGGCACGTTGGGGTCACCTCTGAGCTGTGTCCATGCATCCGATGTGTAAGGAGCCGCCATGGTGGCCCAGCGTTCCTGGCTCAAGGACCAGTGTGCTTGGCCTGACCCAGTTTCTCTTACTAGTAAATTTCCACTGAGAGGGACCCTGTCCTTGTCCAGTGTGGTAGCCCCATGCAGCATTTTCTGGAAAGCCCTGTTTATTAGAAGGAAAAGGGGGAAAAAAATCCAAAACCCAAAAAAGACCAATTACTGTAACAACGGATGCTGCTAGCTGGCTGACTCAAAGTTAGTGTAATTGCTCCTTGGAAAACGCCATTCCCCTCTCTCACGGTGAATTGTGCCTGCAGTGGAGAGGAAGAGCCATTTCTCAACTCTGCAACCAGGTGTGTGGACAGCTGGGGACGTGCCTGCTTGGATCCCCGGGTTCTCTCGGAGCCCACAGAACAGTAAAATATAAAGTAGTAAACAAAGTAAGACATTAGCATGTCCAGGTTTTCTAAGCAGAGGGAGGGGGCTGTGGAGGAACAGTAAAGATGCAGGGGGGGGCGGCAAGGGGCTCAGCGCTGGTTTCTGCAGCCAGTCTGACTGTGCATCTGGAAGAGGTCACCTCAGGACAAGAGCGGAGCGTCTGGGAGATGCTGGGGATGTCCTGTAACATGCCAGCTCCCCAAGGGCAGGGGATTGAGCTTCTTACCTGATTGCCCTGTCTCCGAGAACTTAAAATGGTACCTGGTATGTTATCAACGCTCAAAACATTTGCTGATTTACTGACCTCCCACTTGTTCCCTACTCAAGGGCTGGGGAAGTCCCAAGGGCTGCTTTTCTGTACCGAATTTAGGAATTTAGACCAGTTCGGAAGACTAGTGAAAGAGACTCGTGAAGGGAGGGACCGATGTCGTCGTACTCCTGAGCCAGGGGTAGAAACCGGACATTGTGAACAGATGAGGCTTTGGAAGGGCAGATTTCAAAAAGGACAAAGTAACCAAATAACCCTAGGGGTGAACATGAGACCAACAGCAGGCAGATGGCTCACCCAGGAGCAGGGAAGGCACTGGGGGAGGCAGAATTCTGAATGTCAAGACCTTGGAGAGAACAGAAAAGCGATCGAAAGGGACCCATGTAGATCCATAGGAGTTTTTCAGAGAGTCAGGCTTCCACCCATCCCGGCAAGCTAGAAAGGGATGGAGCCGGTGCAGGTCACTGAAAAACAGTGCCAGGGACCCACAAGGGCCACGTCAGGAAGCCTGAGGTCCAGAAGGAGCGGAGGTTTGCAGAATGTGCTAGAACCAGCAGGAATATGCTGTGCTTGCTTGTTTTTATCTTCTGTGCAAAGCCAGGCATGGGAAGAACAGTCAGGTTGCTTGTATTTGACCAGAGTGTAGTTGGGAACCCACAGTAGCATCACCATTTCCTCTGGGAAATAGAAATGCATATTATCAGCCCCACCCTGGGCCTGTTAAATTAAACTCTGCTTGGCCTGGTGGCACTCGCCTGTCATCCCAGTACTTGGGAGGCTGAGACAGGAGGATCGCCCCTGTTTCAAAATAAAAAAAAAATAGGGCTGGGGGTATAGCTTAGAGGTAGAATGCCCCTGGGTTCAATACCCCCACACACACAGACACAAACCCCAGCGTGTGTGTTTGTAAACTTTTTTTTTTTATGTGGTACTAGGGAAACGGGGTCTCACTAAGTTGCAGAGGGCCTCACTAAGTTGCTGAGGCTGGCCACAAACCTGCGATCCTCCTGTGTCAGACTCCCAAGTACTGGGATTGTAAGTGTGCACCACCACACCCGGCTTGTAAACATTTTAATGCTCACTAAATTTGGAAATCCACCTCCCTAGACTGGAATATTAATCCTCAGTGTGCTCCTTAAAACCACCTGGGAATTTGGCAGAGGAAGAAAAATGTCCTGAAGAAATGAGCGTCTTTTCAATGCATCTTCCAGACTGAGGTTCATTTAGGTTAATATTTCTCCTTATGTTTCCTTCCTCTGTCCCTTTTGATAGATAAACTTACTGAGTTAATATCTGAGGGCTGTCAGGTCTCAACTTCAACTATAAAAAGGAAGCTGGGCTCGGTGGCACTCGCCTGTGATTCTATCCCTTCCGGAGGCTGAGGCAGGAGGATCGCAAGTTCGAGGCTAGCCTGGGAAACTTAGCGAGACCCTGTCTCAAAATAAAATGAGAAGATACTGGGGTTTTTGGTGATTGCCATTCTAACTGGAGTCGGATGGAATCTCAGTGTAGTTTTGATTTGCATGTCCCCGATTGCTAATGATGTTGAGCATTTTTTCATATATGTATTGGTCATTTTTCTTTCTTTTGAGAAGTATCTATTCAGCTCAGTTGCCCATGTTTTAAATTGGATTATTTGTTTTTTTTAATGTTAGGTTTTAAAGTTCTTTGTGTATTCTAGATATTAGTCCTCTATCAGAGGAGTAGCTGGCAAAGATTTTTCTCCCATTCTGGAGGTTCTTTCTTCAGACAATTGTTTCCTTTGCTGCCCGGAATCTTTTTAATTTAATGCCATCCCATTTATTAATTCTCAGCGTTATTTCCTGAGCTTTGTGGTCTTGTTGAGGAAGTCTCTACCAGTGCCTGTATGTTGGAGAGTTGGTCCTATGCCTTCTTCTGGTAATCGCCAAGTCTCTGGTCTGGATTCTGGATCTTTTATCCATCTTGAGTTGACTCTTGTGCAGAATGAGAGATTGAAGTATGTTTTTATCATTCTGAATCTCATTATGATGTGTAATTACAATGTACTGATAAAATATTTTTTTAAAAAAAGGTCTGGGAATGTAGCTCAGTGGTAAAGTGCTCCTGGGTTCAGTCCCCAGTACCACAAAGGGGGGGGGAGAGAGAGAGAGAAGGAGGAGGAGGAGGAGGAGGAGGAGGAGGAGGAGGAGGAGGAGAAGGAGAAGGGAGGGGAGGAGAGGAGAGAAGAGGAGACAGGAAGAGGAGAAGGAGAAGGAGAAGAGAGGAGAGGAGAGGGGGAGAGGGGAGAGGGGAGGAGGGAGGAGGAGGAGGAGGAGGAGTAGGAAGAGGAGGAGAAGAGAGGAGACCTATGGACAGAAAGAGAGAGGAAGGGAGGGAGGAAGGAAGGAAGGAAGTGCACATGCTTTAAGATTCCTCCTTTTCTGTGAAGGAATGTGGCACCTCTGTTTTTTATTTTTTGTTTGTTTGTTGTTGTTTTGTGGTACTGGGGATTGAACCCAGGGGTGTTCTACCTCTGAGCTACACCCCCATCCCTATTTTATTTTTATTTTGAAACAAGGTCTCACTAAGTTACAGAGGGTCTTCCTAAATTGCGGAGGCTGGCCTTGAACCTATGATTCTCCTGTCTCAGCCTCCCAAGTACTGGGATTACAGGCATGTACCTGGCTTCTGGGTTTTAATATATATTTTAGATATGGCTGTCATTCTGAGCTACAGCATGAAACTTTCACAAGTTTGGTTGTCGCAACTGTTACCTAGGACTTAGGACTTGTAATAAACTGTAACTAAAAGGGGGAAAAAGAACTAAAAATATTTATTGCAGAAAATAAAAAAGTTAACCAAAGTATTTTATTGATACATTCTTGGACAATACCACAGAATTGAAAGAGAATGGAAAGAGGGAACTTTTCAGCAAGTTTTTTTTTGTTTTTGTTTTGTTTTTTTCCACTAAATTGGCACATAAGCAGCAAGATTAACGAAAGTACTTATTACAAACAGTAAAAAACATACATGCTTTTTTTAAAGTCCTTATCACACTGGTCAATCAGAGGGGCATGAACAAAACCTCAAGACATGAAAAATCCGTATTCTTTCCTTGGAATCGCTTAATAATCATTAAAATTATTGCAAAATATCCATATACCCTAATTAAAATAACAAAAGATAACACAAATACAAATATCGAACATAAATTATTAACATGTACTGCAAAATACATTACTGGCATGCATTCCAAAATCAAGACCTCTATTCCATTTAGCCAATAATTTCCTTGCGTGAAACCTATCGTACACCGAAGATAGGCAGAGCGTACTTTCTCAGCACAGTTTTTGGTCTTTAAATATCTTTTTTTGTCTTAAAAAAAATAACATGATTTGCAGTGGTACCATCGTGAGAATCACGCAGTCATGTACAGATGTACACTTGCCTTTGTATGTCTGCCGAGAGCTTTTTAAATTTTAATTCTCTTAAAAATTTTCCCCAACCGCCCACCGTCTGAGAGAATAGGGCTGTATGAAAACAGGGCATTCGAAAACAAAACAGTGAACCGAGATACGACATCAGATGGCAGAGTGCAAAAAGTCCTCACAAACTGTACAGAAAATTCCAAAACCTCGCAGCCCGGAAGTACGTACGTAGAAAGACGGGTCAGCCCCCAAAAAAACGGTCCTGTGGCTCTCAGCGCTCGTCCGGGAGAGCCATGGAGGGCCTTGAGTCTCAACTCTCCCCGTAGGGAAGGTCCAATTGCAGCCGAGTTGGCAGTGCTGATACCAGTGACTTATTAAGCCAAGATTAAGTAAGGATATTTCATAAAGCAGCTGTGTAGGACACTTGGATCCTCTAACTGGTCTCCTGGCCGGGGCAGGTCCTCCGGTGATGGGAAGCGGGACCAAAGGAGTCCTAGGCCAGGTTGGGTGACGGAATAACTTGAGGGTCTCTTCCTCTGCCGCGGTTCCGTGGAATGGAACAGGCTAGATAACCAGGTTATTATAACTGACATACTTCTTTTTTGCAGCAGGGCCTGGAAAAAAAAAAATGACAAGAGTCAGTCATGGCCGTGACCTTATTTGCAAAGGAAGAGGTTGAACGAGGACTGTGGTGACTGGTACAAAGTCAGGGTGCGATGCGAACCACATACAACTTGACCCGTCTCTGTTTCTAAGTTTCGTCTGCTAAAATCTGCAGTTCCCCGCCATACTCAAACCATCAGGGTCCTTTTCTCTGAGATGTCTGCAGCCTCCCTCCCTCTTTTTGGTCTGTAAGGTTAGTAAATTTATCAGTGGTTGTAACGCTTTCTAATTAGCCAGTCCTAAGCTTAAAAGGGTCCACCCACGTCGCACCATATTGTATTGTGTACATTGTCTCCCAGACCTCTTCATAGCAATTGTCCTTTGCCTGGGAGAGGTTAGTCCTAGAATTAATTTGCATTGACTGGAGATTAGGTCAGCCCCTGGAGTGACTAGAATCTTCGGTCCCCATTCACACAATCAGGGGACTGTAGAACGACTTTTATAATCATCAAGTACATTGTAAATGATAGTTTGCCCAGCTACTTCCAGTAAGGTTGGAAGCTCACTTCAATCTGCCAGGTGTCTCGATATGCACAGTCTACTTTTGTTTTCTTCACCTATCGGGCAAATTATTGTTCCATTTGGTACAGTGACCCTAGAGCTGCTTCCCACGTGGGAGACCCAGGGCCAGACACTGATGAATAGCCGATGAGCAGCTATTTATCAGGGTTCATCAGCATCCCCAAGTCTGACTGCTGTAGATTCTAGTTCTCAATACCAAGCCACGCAATATCTGTAAGAGGAAATGTCCTTTATTTTTATTAAACATTGGTAGTTTTGCATCAGCTTCTGTTGGACCCTGAGTAACTGTCATGCATCATTTACGGATGGCTTGTTTTGCTCATTTCTCTTGGGTTCTAAATAGAACTGTTCATTCAGCATGAGAAGGAATACGAATTTTGCTAGAACTCATGTGTTGATTCAGAGGAACCTAGACGCTACATTAACATTCTGAGACAGAGCTTCTGTCTGACTCTTTGAGTAATACAGCCAGCATGTTTTACAGATGCATAGGCACACATGTACATTTTTCAAAGTACTGTGTACTGTATGAAAATACCTGATCTTATTTTCTGGATTCAAAATTAAGTCTCTCCCTCTGAGGAATTCCAATGGGAAGCCTCATTTCTCTGTTGTATCCTATTGCACTTATTAACTAAAAGGGAAAATTGGATTCTATGAAATTGAGGGTCTCCTGAAACATCCCACAAGAGTCCAGCCATGAAATACCTTCACTGGATAAACACCTGGCCTCAGCCTCAGTCAAGCCCAAGTCTCTGAGTGGGTTCCCACGGTGGTCCTAGCGTTCGTTGTCTTCAACTGTGAGCTTAGTTTGGGTAGGGAAGGAAAACTTAAGAAAGATATTTCTTGACTTGGAACCTTATTTACAGTGTCATAGCTAACAACCTCAGCTGAACCTTGCAAGAAACGGTCACAGCATGCTTTGTCAAATGCCACCGCGCTAATTATCCTCAGGACCAAAGGGGAAGAAAACAAACTAGAAACCCAGAAGTTTGTACTGACCTGAGTATCTGAGACCACCTCTATTATGTGATTAATTAAGACTCTTTGCTGGATAAGCATAACTATCTAGTGAAACAGAAAAAAAAACAGTGTAATTGAATTTCCTCAAATAGGTTACTGTAGAACACCAATCACTAAGTTTTTACCGAAAGAATAGTAGGTTAGAAAATACTGTTCCTGGGCTGTAGAGCCGAGAACTACTATTGAATTGTGTTTTAAACAATTAGAGATTGCGTTTGGCAGAACGTAATGGAATTCACTGATATTTTGCATGGATTATCTTCTTGGGTTTTCGGAGGCCCTAGAGAGAGGTACCGTTCATGATCCCCATCTTACATGGGAGGGATCCAAGCCTCAGAGAGACCAGCATTCCAAACGAGATCATCTGATGCTCCGGTCTGGACTCCCCGCTTCATGCTGGGGCAGGAGGACCGGGCTCAGCTGGGCTCACCTCCCCGTGTTCTGACTCGGTCCCCTGACTTACTCCAGGCGAGATGAGCGCAGTGCTGTGATGCCTAGCTTCTCGGAGCCTTTGTAAAACGGGGAGAGCCATTCTTACCCTGTGGACTGTTGATAGTGCGGATGCTCATATTATCCCAGTTTCTTATGGGGGAATATAATGCATAAACGTATTTTAAATTACAGATTTCTATGCAAATGATAAGCCTCAGTATTTGCTTTTTTTTTTGCAGAATTGCTTAGGAACATTGCAGCGAAATTATAACGAAGTTTATGTAGTTCCTAGCATGGCCATTTATGTAGTTTTCACAGCAATGTCCAGTGTGTTATAATTTTATTTTTAAACCACTCTGACCTTAAGAATAAATAAAATAAGTGCCTGTGGTGTTGTCTGGTAATTCCATTTATTTGAATAGCAATGCGGTTTATGGTCTAGGAAAGAAAATTGCTGGGCTCAAAATAGTTTTCCAATGAAACACTTGCTAGGGAAATACACATTTTATTTTAAAATAGCTAACTTTTTTGGCTCATAAAGTTACAGATTTTAAGGAAGAAGAGTGGTAGATGGCATTTCCTTATTGATTTTTTTTCCTTTTTGTGGCACCGGGGATTGAACCCAGAGGCATTCTACCTTAGAGCTATACCCCCAGCCCGATTTTATTTTACGCTGAAACAGGGTCTCACTAAGTTGCTGAGGATCCTCCTGTCTCAGCCTCTCAAGTCCTGGGATTATAGGCCTGTATCACCACGCCTGGCCTTACTGAATTTTAAAAGCTATCGATGTCAGTAATTCTCAAACAAGGTATCTTGAAGAATCGATGTTTACAATGAGGTGGCGCCAGGACCCTGGGTTTTATAATGCATTCACACATATCTGCTACGTAGGAAAGGTCAACCATTCCAACTCATTCTTGATGTCTGGGTCAAAGCCAACACTCGATTTGATATTACCTTCAGCAAGTTCATTGTTTCTTCTTGAATTTTCTCTGAGCCCCTTAACCTCATAAAAATTTTATTTCTCAAAGTAAGTTGTATGGAATACTTATAACCCAGATTAAAGGAAGTGTAGAAAAAAAAGGGAAAAATGGAAAAGAAAAAAATCTCATGAATATTACGCTGGGGAAGCACTGAATTAATAAAATCAGGACTCTTTCCCAAACCCCACTTTAAATTTCTTGATTTTGTAAGTAATAAGGAATATGAGAGTTTATTAGCAATATACCAGGTGTTCTGAGTTTTTTTTGAAAAATTAAATGTGTGTATATAGATGCGAATATTAGAAGTATACATATGAGGTGTCTCAAACATCCATAAAAGGTTAACAACCAAAAAATCACAACTCTGAGTAACACATGTAAATATATTGACCTTTCTTTTGCTTCAAGTATGCCATCCCCTAACACCACCGAGAGAAATGAACACAGTTAAAGCGCTCCCATGTCCCCATGTCTACCTTCGGTCTTTCAATTGTCACACCCGCCATACCTACTGTCCTGAAGTGGGATGTACCCCACTGCCCTGGCATGGCTCGTTGCCCACAAACTATAGGTAGGAGTGCTTATGTCGTTTTTTTAAAAATATATTTTTATTGGTGCATTGTAGTCTCACATCACAATGAGTATCAGTTTGGTGTTAACATACATGCACACAGCTCTTGGTGTCCCTCCCCCCCGCCTCCCCGCCACATGTAGCACTGAGAATGATGTTGGTATAATCTCATATGTACACATTGTTTATGATAGTAATTCCATAGATTCACTTCTTTCTTGCCCTTCCCCTTCCCTTGTACCCCTTCCCTTGCACCACTGAGGGTTCTCTGTTGTCATTGGAGTCCCTTTTGTGT